>JAJJMB010017528.1:441039-496492 GCA_023531105.1 Papaver atlanticum
TAGAATAATGCTCGTGCGAGCGTTAGGCGATAAAACCTAATTATGGATAAGTGGGGGACCGACCAAGAGGGCATGAGACCGGCCCTTGGTGGTTGTGGGACCAGCTGTTGGTCGTTTGAGCAAATTCCAAGTTGGTTGGAAAAAGTTTGAACCCAATATGAGCAATTGAGCAAATTAGGCCAAAATTATAAGAATGTGTGGGACCGTCTCCTTGCAAGCCTTAGGGCCAGCCTTGGTCGGTGAAGGAAGCATGCCCGTGTCACCATAATGTTTGTGCCTCAGTCCTGAGAGTTTCGGTATTTTCTGATGTGCGTTTAAGCAATATTTTGGATTTTCAGAAGAGTTCGATCTTTGACTGAAATTCTTGATTTTGCTTGAATGAGCAAGTAGAAATTTGCTCATTTGATCAATATTTTGAAAAATATCAAAATAATAATATTTTAATATTTTCGTGAATAGCCTGGTCAGTCATGAGACAAATTTACTTTTTGGCTTTTTCATGGTTTGAGCAATATTTGAGAAAATATGAAGAAATCATGATTTTTTGCTCAAACGGAGGAGTTTCATCAGATGAGGGAAATAATAATTATGAAAACAAGGATTGCAAGGTGTGGGGGCCACGGCTAGGGAATGGCCAGCCGGCTAGTAGCCCGGTCCCGCGACACCTTTCCTTATATTATTATTTTTCATGAAACCGTGAAAATATGGAGAAACTGTGAGTTTTGCTCAAACAAGGAAAATTGCTCGAATGAATGAGTCTTCATGAGTTCATGAAAATAAGAAAATAAGAAAAATAAAGGGAAAAGGCGTGGGGGACTTGCCGGCCGCCCGGTCCCAAGGGGCCTCTTTTATTATTTTTTAATATTATTTTCTCTTTCCTATTTTGTGTAGGATTCCTCATTTGTCCATATTTTTGAATGCTCGTTTGTGCATTTGGGTACTCGTTCGTGCATCATTGTTGAGTACACTTGCACCATTTTATTGGGGATTACTCGGTGATAGTCCAGATGCCCGATTGTTGGACATTTATTACTAATTCATGAAATTCAACGGAGAATGACTCATGAAACGGAGTAATAAATGAATTATGTATCTATTACTAATCCATGAATCCAGCCGGGGAATTCAAGGAACGGAGTAATAAGATAAGATGGTTATCTATTACTAATCCATGGAATCAGCCGGGGATAGCCATGGAACGGAGTAATGAGATATAATAGATTATTTTTTAGGAATTCAGTCGCGAATGTCACGGTAGAATTAATCTATTGTAGAATCGAGATATGAGATAGTTGAAGCATCATACTCGTTCTGAAAGGTGTATAGTCAGGGAACAACGTGCAGCGTTGGTGTCCTGAAGGCGTTTAGCCCCCTCAACAAACAATTATGTAGGAGAGCCGCCTGATTCTATACACGGTCTCTTTACATAGTCAGGGAACAGCGAGTGTCGCCGATGTCCTGAAGGCGTTAAGCCATCTCAACAAACAATTATGTAGGAGGGCTGCCCAATCATTCTTCTATGTAGAGGTCACGATGAAATGCGTAGCATCGAACGCTCAGCTAGTGGGAGGCCTTTCGAGAAACATATTCATTATGGCTCTGAGAGGAACTCGATCAGAGATCATGAAACGGTTCACGGATCGTAAAATATGAATCGTCACATGCGTTCCTGAAGCCGGGTCAGAAACATGAAGTATCATGATTTTACGATTTTGACCTTTGTCGAAAATCCACCATCAACACTAGGGTACCATTAACGTATCTTATGATTCGGTTTACAACTTTTAGATGTGATTCTCTAGGATCTACTTGAAATCTTGCACAACATCCCACACTAAAAGCAATGTCTGGTCTTGTTGCAGTTAAGTATAGCAAGCTTCCTATCATAGATCTGTATAATTTCTGATCAACTGATTTTTAACTTGGATTCGATTGAAGTTTTCCGGTAGTTGGCATCGGAGTTCCCATAGGTGTTGCACTTTGCAGTTCGAATTTTTCAAATAAATTCCTCGCATATTTTTCTTGAGAAAGAAGAATATTGTCTTTTTGCTGCTGTATTTGCAAACCAAGAAAATATAATAATTCTCCAACATTGCTCATTTCGAATTCTCCACACATAAGATTCAGGAATTCATATGTTAGAGATTTTGAGGTGGATCCATAGATGATGTCATCTGCATATATTTGTGCTACAAAAACATTTTTCCCACTCCATTTGGTGAAAAGTGTCTTATCAGCACCACCTCTAGAGAATCCTTTTTGAAGTAAGAAGGATGTCAGCTTATCATACCAAGCTCTTGGAGCTTGTTTTAAACCGTACAAGGCCTTTTTGAGTTTAAAGACATAATTTGGGAATAATGGATCTTCGAATCCTTTGGGTTGAGCAAAAAATACCTCTTCTTTTAAATCCCCATTCAGAAATGCAGATTTTATATCCATTTGAAAAAGCTTTATCTTAAGATAGCAGGCATAAGCAAGTAAAAGTCTTATTGATTTTAAACAAGCAACAGGAGCAAAAGTTTCATCAAAATCAATACCTTCAATTTGAGAATATCCTTGAGCAACGAGCCTAGCTTTGTTTCTGACAATTGTTCAGAATTCGTCTGATTTGTTCTTGTAGATCCACTTTGTTCCAACAATGTTTACTCATGTCGGCTTAGGAACGAGTTCCCACACTTCTTGTCTTTTAAACTGATTAAGTTCCTCATGCATTGAGTTTACCCAAGCAGGTTCACTGAGTGCTTCTTTAATATTTTTTGGTTCTATTGAAGAGAGAAAACATGAATAGTGACAGACATTCTGAAGTTCTCTTCGAGTCATAACTCTAGTATTGGCATCTCCAATGATGTCTTCAGTGGAGTGTCTTTGATGTACCCACTTGGCAGGTTTTTGGACAATGTTTTCAGTATCATTGGGTTGTTCAACAATACTTTCATTATCCTCTTTATAATCTATGTCACTAATTAAAGGAACAACTGATGGTTCTTCTTCAGTCTGTTTTTCTTTAAAAACAATTTCAGAGGGAGGAAGATCTGCTGCAGTGTGATTGTCTTGACAAAATTCGCTAATGTCATCAATAACCACGTTAATCGATTCCATCATGACTTTGGTTTTGAGATTGTATACCCGGAAGGCACGACTGTCAGAGGCATAGCCAAGAAAAATTCCTTCATCACTTTTGGAATCAAATTTTCCTTTATGTTCTCTGTCTTTAAGAATATAGCATTTGCTTCCGAAAACCCTTAAATAGCTCAGATTGGGTTTTCTTCCATACCATAATTCATATGGGGTATTTAGAGTTTTGGATCTTAAATAAACTCTGTTTATAAGATAACAAGCTGTAAATACAGCTTCCCCCCAGAAGGTTAATGGTAGGTTTTTATTGTGAAGCATCACTATTGCCATTTCTTGAATATTTCTATTCTTTATTTCAGCTACACCATTTGCATGAGGTGTAATAGGAGCAGAGAATTGATGACTAATTCCAAGATCATTGCAGTATTCATATACTTTTGTATCCTTGAATTCTGTACCACGATCGCTTCTTATCTTCTTAAGTTTGCGACCTTGTTCATTTTGAATTTTATTCACAATAATTTTGAACTCCTCAAGAGTGTCATTCTTGTGCTTCAGAAAAGCAACCCATGTGAAACGTGTGTAGTCATCAACCATTACTAAAGCATATTTCTTTCCTCCAATAGTTGCTTGTTGGATTAGACCAAATAGATCCATATGAATTAGATCGAGAGGAGCACGATTGGCTATGTCTCGAGAAAGTTTATGTGGAATTTTTCCTTGCTTACCCTTTTGGCACGCACCACAAACACCTTCTACTTTAGTATTTATTTTTGGAACGCCTCTGACAAGTTCATGATTAATGAGTTTTCCTAGCATTCGGTAGTTGATATGACCAAACGTTCATGCCACAAATGGGTTGACTCAACCTTAGTCAAGTTACAGTACAAGTTGGACTGTATATCAAGTAGATAACAATTATTCATACTTCTACGTCCTCGAAAAATTATTTTTCCGGACTTATCTTCAATATCACAACCTTTCATATTGAAGATAACTTTGTGACATTTATCACAAATTTGACTAACTGATAGAAGATTTGCTTTCATTCCTTTAACATAAACAACATCATGAATTTCGGGAATACCTGGAAGTTTGATAGTGCCCTTTTGCTAATAAGATAGCTGCTTCCATCTCCGAAGGTCACCGATCCTCCCCTATAGTCTTCAGTCTTTGTGAACCAAGAAAGATCACCTGTCATATGTCTACTACACCCACTATCTAGAAACCATTGGAATGGTGAAGTTGTTTTAAGTGCAAATGCTCCAAGACATTGTTCACCAGATTTAGGATGATTCATTAAGTTCTTATAAAGTTTCTTAACACGATTAATCAGACAATTTGTAAAACAAATCTTCTGAATTAAACAATTTCATCCTTTTTGAAAGAGCTTCCTGACCAGTCTCTTATTAGTCTGTTCAAGATTTCTGGATGTTAGAATTGAACATCTTTGAGAATTTCCCATTTTAGGATCTTCGATGTTTTTCACAAGTTCTCTATAAATCATGATATTACTGATCACATTAGTATGTGACTGGTTCTGTTCAATCTCTTCTTCTAACATCTTAACTAAAGCCGAGAAATATTCTTTAGTGTCTTCTTTAAGACCATCTAAAATCTTTGAAACGTTAATCGAATCGTTCATGTGATTTAATTCTTATAGGTTGGATCGCACCAAACACAGATTGTTAGATCTTTTCGTGTTTGCCTTCTCTGATACCAATTGGAAAGACGAGGGTACCCAAAAATACCTCAATCTAAAACTTTTCCACCTATAAGTCCTTTCCCCAGAAGTGATTGTCTATGGACTGAGTCGAGACAATACAACTAATCGAGTCACACGTTGTGTGATCGTCCATGGATACGAGATCGAGACAATACGATAACAAGATAACTTGTGTGATTGACTATGGATTCAAGATCGAGACAATAAAACAACGAAGTATGTTTACTTGATAATAGGTTTGGACTTAACCAAACACAACAGGATTGCTATCAAGTAAATAGGAATTAACGTTTGTGTATTTTACTTCTAATTATAATAAAACAATTATAATTGCGGAAATATAAAAGTAAAAGACACGGCAAGATTTAGTTAACGAGGAAACCGCAAATGCAGAAAAACCCCGGGACCTAGTCCAGGATTGAATACTCTCAGAATTAAGCCGCTATACAAAATCTAAACCAACTTCGTATAGTTGAGACCAAGCAACTAAACCTATAGTTCACCTAGTTCCCTCAGTATCCCTGCGCCTCCAACTTGTAATAAGTCACGCACTTGGAACAATTCCTTTGGTTCGTATTCCAAACAGTAAAGGAACAACAAATCTGTTCGGTAACAACTCTTTTCAAACAACGTGATATGAGTTTGACAAAAGGCTCTTCCGTTTATCCCAATAAACTCCTTTGTCAGGTTCTTAGATCTATCTCTTAAACAACTACCAAAGTAATTGTTTTAGACTATGCAATCAATACTTTGAATCACAAAGAATTTATTGATGTCGATCTACTCAACTAATCAATCAAGGTTATCACAAAGATAAATCGATTATAGTTGGATCCCCAGCCGATCAAGTTTTGTGCACACCAAAGATTATGAACTCAAATAAGAAATCTTCTTTGTCTTCAAATCTTCTTAGATCTTCAATAAACACCTGCACACAAACAACTTGAATCTCTTGTGATAAATCACACACATAACGTAGTCTGTTAACAATGGATTATCACAAGACGTATTTAGATCTACAAACAGTTCTAAAGATCCCCGTCGACACTCCGATCTAGTTTGAGTGAATCTTATATCAGAAGAGAAGATTCTCAAGCATAAACAAACAAGGTGCAATCAAAGTTCAACAACCGTTAGTCAATCAAATCAATCAAAAACTAATACTAAACCGCAATTATCAAGTTTCCCACCAACGGTACTCGTAGAGCTTCCCAATCCCAAAGAATTCTTTAAAACGAGCGGTCGTAAGAGATTTCGCCTAATTAGGGTACTTTCCTCTCCGAATAGATGTCTCCACCAGTAACAACACAACTAGATAGTTTTGCTGGCCCTGAGGATTAGTTTGCTTGAAATTCAAACTTTAATATTTATAGACCAAGGAAGTTTGGACACCAAGGAATTTCCAAAACCGAAAATATTCTCAAGATATGCAATAAATAGCAAAATCCGATTTTCATAATTCCTGGAAATGCTCTGTCCAAATATTGATCGAAATCTCAGAAAAAAATCTCCAATTAGTAAATGCACATTTCTAATTTTTACTTATTTTTATTTTTATTTTAAGGACCTGACAAAGGAGTTTATTGGGATAAACGGAAGAGCCTTTTGTCAAACTCATATCACTTGATTGAAAAGAGTTGTTACCGAGCAGATTTGTTGTTCCTTTACTGTTTGGAATACGAACCAAGGGAATTGTTCCAAGTGCGTGACTTATTGCAAGTTGGAGGCGCAGGGATACAGACGGAACTAGGTGAACTATAGGTTTAGTTGCTTGGTCCCAACTATACGAAGTTGGTTTGATTTTGTATAGCGGCTTAATCCTGAGAGTATTCAATTCTGGACAAGGTCCTGGGGTTTTTATGCATTTGCGGTTTCCTCATTAACAAAATCTTGCTGTGTCTTTTACTTTTCTATTTCCGCAATTATAATTGTTTTATTATAATTAGAAGTAAATACATAAGCGTTAATTCCTATTTACTTGATAGTAATCCTATTGTGTTTGGTTAAGTCCGAACCTTTTATCAAGTAAACATACTTCGTTGTTGTATTGTCTCGATCTTGTATCCATAGTCAATCACACAAGTTATCTTGTTATCGTATTGTCTCGATCTCATATCCATAGACGATCACACGAAGTGTGAACCAATTAGTTGTATTGTCTCGACTCAGTCCATAGACAATCACTTTCGGAAAAAGGACTTATAGGTGGAAAAGTTTTAGATTGAGGTATATTTTGGTACCCTCGTCTTTTTAATTGGTATCAGAGCAGGCAAACACGAAAAGATCTAACAATCTGTGTTTGGTGCGATCCAACCTATAATCAATGAATTCGAGTTCTCATGAATCGACTTCAATTAACGTACCGCCAAGATTTGACGGAACAAACTATCTATGGTGGAAATCTGCTATGAGATCTTTTCTTCAATCACGAGACTTTAATACATGGCTATTAGTCGTCGATGGTTATATCCGTCCAAAGATAGAAAATTCGGAAACTGAGTTTAAACGCTTAGTAGATTTTTCAAACGAAGAAAAGGCTTTTGCAAAGCAGAATTCAGATGGATTGAATGCTATAATACATGTTGTAAGCCGTGATCTACAACATCATGTATCAACATGTCAAACTTCGAAAGAAGCTTGGGATAATCTTCAGATCGTGTTCAAAGGAAATACATCAGAGAAAGAAGCTAAACTTCAAAATCTTACGTCCGATTGGGAAAACCTTCGAATGGATGACAACGACACTTTTGAAGAGTTTTATATTAAACTCTCTGAGATGGTAAATGCTTCTTTGTCTCTTAGAAAGACTATTTCTGAAAAAGATATAGTGTGTAAAATTCTCAGATCGTTGCCATCTAGATACGATTCTAAGAAGCATGCAATCATCGAAGCTAATGATTTTTCCTCTTTATCGAGAAGTTCCCTTGTTGGAAAACTGAAGATATTTGATCAGGAGTATTCTTCTAAAAAAAAAAAAATTTGTCCTATAAAGCTGGTAGAAAGATTCTGACTCTATGTCCGAAAAACTCCCAAGATCAGGAAGATCTAAACGCTGAGGATGAAGCTGAACTAAATCATCATTTATCTCTTATTACTCAACGATTCAAGAAATTGTTGCGACATCGAAAAAGAGAATCTCATGTGTCAAAAAGGAATCACATCTCTACACAAAAGCGTGAAGACACTTGGGATGATAATGATGATATTCCTCAATGCTACAAATGTAGAGGATTTGGTCATATTTCTATGGATTGTCCAACTAAGGATAACCAATGGAAAAGAAATGCATATACTGCAACCCTTGACTATTCTCTTGACGAGGATAATCAAGACTATATGGTGGATAATATTGCAACCATTGCAGAAGTCTCTAACTCTGAAATTCTTTCAACTCTAGATACTCAAGAAGAGCTTACCCCTTCGATTTTCAAAGAAATGTTTCCATGTAAAGATAAAAGAACTCAGCCTCTTGAATCTGACATCAATGGAATAAAATCATCGCTTGATCAACTCAAACTGAGTTTGCTGAATGATAAAGAAAAATTTAACAAGCGACTGGTGAAAATCGAGGTCTCTCAATGTTCCGGAATGGTACAAGTATCTAAACTCATTCTCGACATTAAATGTTGTCAAGATGAGATAAGGAAGTTAAAAGCAGAAAATCAGAAACTGAGAGATAAACTCAATTGCTTTGGAAAGCCATCACCTGGTATGAATGCATCAAAAGGCAAGGAGGCAAGGTTAAATAGATTTGTGAAATCTAAATCCAGAAACCGAAATACTTCTGGTGTTTGTTTCCAATGCAAACAAAGAGGGCATTATCAAAGGCAGTGTTCTGATACTAAACAGAGAGGGAGACTCTATAAACCAAAAAATTCAAGATCTAAGTCTATATCAAAAATCTCTTCAAAAAGGGAGAATAAGGCGTTCGAACATCAAGATCTTACTTCAAGATTAAGGGTTTAACCTAAAAGTTCAAACACAATAGCTTCTCAAATCCTTAAGGATGTTAAATCTTCAAAGTAAGAAAATTCAACCACCGAAGAATGACAACCTAATCGGTTATCATGAATGCTTACTTGTTACCCTCAAAAAACACACAGTAAGGATATGAATGTAAATATTTGGATACAAATATTTCTAAAATTATTTTTCGGTTAGGAATTTTATTGAAAAAATATTCTCTAAGATTTTGAGAAAAATTTCTTGAACTTATAAGAGGGGAAGACCTCTTACTTCATTTTATAGAGTCTTGACAGAATGTCTACCTCTAGCTGCAGCTCTCGCAAAACCGAAAAAGTTTGGACAATTCTGTTTCCTAACAATAAACTTCGTCTCGAATCTTCTGATGGTGATTCAAATTCATCTCCAGAGCTTCATCAAGATGTTCCTAATGAAGAAATCTCTTCTCTCAATGATAATCTTCTCAAGAATCTTTCACTAAAATTTGATCTAATCTTATGTGAAGTAAGGAACATGGAAAAGGATTTGCGAAAAGAAGTAAAGGAAGTCAATGACAATGTCATTAGTCTTGAATCAAGACTAGTAATCATATAAGATGATTGGAATCCTGTGAAATCTTCTGATCCGGCTTCAACTTTGAAGGAAACTCTAAAAGGATAAAATTAGAGTTTCAAAATAAAATAGACATCAGTTTTTAATTTATTTCAATAATTGTATAAGGTCTATTATGAATAAAACTATTATTTATGAATAAAATTATTATTTTATAATTTTTATTGTGATAGTTTTCGATTACATAGCCTGTGCTTGAATGTTTTATTTTATTGCTATGTATGTTTATGGGATGTTTGATTTCGGTTTTCATGACCTTAATATTCGATCTCATATGTGTGAACCCTTATGGTTTGGGTGACTTTTTGATTTAGTGGGATTAAGTTCTAGCCCATGTTGGTAGGCTTTATCAAAGGATCATGAGGGGTTCCGATTGAAACAATATGTGAAAAAGTCACAATATGTTGAATCGTTTTGGTTTAGCATAAAAGCATATGTGTTTCGGGGTTTCAACTTTTGCATTGCAATAGTTAAAACTGGTTTTCAACCTTTCTCTGGTAAAGGTTGGTCCTTGTTGTTGTTCTTTTGTCTTGCGAGAGGATGACAACACAACGGGGGAGAGTTCTATGTGAACTTGCGCTTAATGACATATCTTTGGGGGAGAAGAGGATGTGGAGCTTGAGGTAACGAATTTGTTAGTTAATCGTTTTCCTGTTTAAGAAAGGCCTGATTTTATTTCATATATTTATTGCTTTTGCTTAACATAATTTCGGTACAATTTATGTTTATTCCATTATTTGTGTATGGATGTGTGTGTGATTCAATTGTTTCCGGTTAAGAAAAACTATTGTTATCTTGATTTATTAATTGTTTGGTATCAATTGTTTAGGCTTACAAAATTTCGGTGCAATTGCGGTACTTTAATGTCTATGTTGTTTCAATTGCTTCCGGTTGAGGTAAATAATTATGCAAGTTGATTTATTTGGTTTATATGAATTGTTTATGGCTTACCAAAAGAGTTTTCGGGATGAATTGTTTGGTCCAATTCGATTCCGGATAAGAGAAACTAAGTTTTCTAATCTTAGTTTGACTTATCAAAGTGGAGGTTTCGGTTATTCAAGTCTAATCGAAAACCTTAACAAGAAATGCTAGTTAACTAACCTAGTACTTGTCTTGTTTAAAAGTGAAAGGTCTAAGTTATTGATGAGAATAATTAGAGCCTCATGAGAAAAATATAGTTAATTCTGATCTTTATTTTGGTCTTATCGAACAAGCGATTATATTTGTACAATCGGTTTAGCGAAGGAACTAAGGTGCTTAGTCGATTTTTGGTTTGCTAAACTATTAGGGAAAATTGCTTCGGGCAATTGTTTCCTTGGTAACATATCAAAACAAAATTACTTGTAGTTTCGGTTTTGATATTGGTTATCAAAAATGGTGTGTGGAACCCTCGTGCTTAACTCTTATAGGTTTTGCAAGTTTCTTTGTAAAATCCTTTCGGTTTGTTCTTTTATTTGCTCGTACCTTTGTCATTTTGTGACAAAAAGGGGGAGAAATATATGGAGTAAACAAGTGATACTTATATTAATTTGTATTGATTTGGTATCGTTAAGGAAAGGACAATGGTGCTTAAACGTTATATCTAACGAAAGAGTAAAGCATAGACTAAGGGGAAGTAACATAACATATGATGATGGAAATAACAAAGACGTGCGGATTGAAAATCTACCTATCTTACCTTTAGGGGGAGTATTATCTTTGTTATTATAATGTCAACAACGGCATTTATGGATCGAATGTATACAAGTTATTGTGCCGTTGAATTTGGGAATCAAGCGTATGTGTAATGAATTCTTGTAATTTGTTTATCCATATGATGTAAGAATTTTGTCACTAAAATTGACAAAGGGGGAGATTGTTAGAGCACAGCTCGGTTGAACCCACCAAGCGTTGGTATGTCAAGTTTGGTTGTCATATTTTAGTGAATCAAAACTCATTTAAAGAGTCGCTTGATTATTACTAGAGTCAACTTTGTATAGGTTAGCTTGAAAGTATTAGGATATGAGACATTACAAGTATTACGTGAATAGTTGAAGAATGTGAAGAGGTGAGGAGCTACAACGACGACATCATCCTTCCACTTGAGGTTAGTAATATTTGACTTGAACTGTTTCATCCCTAACGTATCTTTCAAGTCGTGCATATTGAAAACATAACTGCGAAGCTGTGAATGATTATACTCTAGTTAGACATAGTATTAAGGAATACAATACGAAGTATAACGCTTATCTTTTGAACTTCGTATATAAGACATCGACATAATCGTATGAATGCTATTATGATTATGTATGAGTATGAGTGAATATTTCGTCCTAGGAAACAATGTTTTACATTCATTTAAAGGAAGTAAATTCATGAACTTGTTTTATGAATTGAAAGGGAAATAGCTAGGCTTATTGGTATTGTTATTCATTGCAAATCTTTTGAATTACCAATATGTGTGTTTAGTATAACCGCTCATAACTTGTTTATGTATCTTGGTAAAACTATTCACAAGACCTGACTTTTGTATTGGTATGACTTTTATTAGTGAAACCGATCTTAAGTAATCACCTGAGATGGTATGATCGATTTGTTTTAATCGGTATGACCAACTCTAGACATTGGGGAACCGATCCTAGTAAGAGGTACAACCGATAACAAAAGGGGAATCGATCCTTGTAAGAGGTGCAACAAGTTTTTAGTTATTGGGAACCGATCCTATGAACATGTGCAACACGTTTTTAGTTATTGGGAACAGATCCTATGAACATGTGCTACAAATACAAGTTAGATACCATATAATATGTGGGGACCGATCCTAGTACCTAGTAAACCAAGTTTTGGTAACTAGCGTGACTAATTCTAGTACCCACATGGAGGTAGAACCGAAACTTGTTTTGGTAGAACCGTGAAACCCATGATTGGTGATTTGATAAGATAATCAATCACATAATTCTTGGAAGTCAGATGAACCAATTCTAAACTTGTTTGGAAGTGTGGCAAATCGGTTCCAAGATGGTAAATATGAAAATGGATTTACCAACTAAAGATGTCGACATACTTTGAACAAGTGCAGTAATTCTTACCTTTTATTGTTCAAAGATATTCCTTAATAGATAAAGGAGAATCACAGATCGAAATAAATTGAGAATCTTTTAACTAAGGTTTTTAGTTTTATATGCTTTTAATTTCCAGCAATTAAAATGCATATCTTTAGAAAATATAAATTGGTAATGTGCATTTACTAACTGGAGATTTTATACTGAGATTTCGGTCAATATTTGGACAAAGCATTTCCAGGAATTATGAAAACCGGATTTGGTAATATATTGCATATCTTGAGAATATTTTCGGTTTTGGAAATTCCTTGGTGTCCAAACTTCCTTGGTCTATAAATACTGAAGTTTGCATCTCAAGCAAACTAATCCTCAGAGCCAGCAAAACTACCTAGTTGTGTTGTTACTGGTGGAGCTGCCTATTCAGAGAGGAAAGTAACCTAATTATGCGAAATCTCTTACAGACGCTCGGTTTAAAGACTTCTTTGGGATTGAGAAGCTCTATTACTATCGTTGATGGGAAACTAGATAATTGTGGTTTATTATTAGTTTTCGATTGATTTAATTGACTAACGGTTATTGAACTTTGATTGCACCTAGTTTGTTTATGCTTGAGAATCTTCTCTTCTGATATAAGATTCACTCAAACTAGATCGAAGTTTCAACGGGGATCTTTAGACTGTTTGTCGATCTAAAGACATCTTGTGATAATCCATTGTTAACAGACTCCGTTCTGTGTGTAATTGATCACAAGATATTCAAGTTGATTGTGTGAAGGTGTTTATTGAAGATCTAAGAAGATTTGAAGACAAAGAAGATATTTGGGTTCATAATCTTTGGTGTGCACAATACTTGTTTCGGCTGGAAAAGGATCCAACTATAATCGGTTTATCTTTTTGATAGATTTTATTGATTAGTTGAGTAGATCGGCATCAATATAATTCTTTGTAATTCAAAGTATTGATTGCAAAATCTTGACAATTACTTTGGTAGTTGTTATTGGATAGATCTAAGGACTTGACAAAGGAGTTTATTTGGATAAACGGAAGAGCCTTTTGTCAAACTCATATCACTTGATTGAAAAGAGTTGTTACCGAACAGATTTGTAGTTCCTTTACTGTTTGGAATACGAACCAAAGGAATTGTTCCAAGTGAGTGACTTACTGCAAGTTGGAGGCGCAGGGATACAGACGGAACTAGGTGAACTATAGGTTTAGTTGCTTGGTCTCAACTATACGAAGTTGGTTTGATTTTGTATAGCGGCTTAATCCTGAGAGTATTCAATTCTGGACAAGGTCCGGGGGTTTTTATGCATTTGCGGTTTCCTCGTTAACAAAATCTTGTTGTGTCTTTTACTTTTCTATTTCCGCAATTATAATTGTTTTTATTGTAATTAGAAGTAAAATACACAAACGTTAATTCTTATTTACTTGATAGCAATCCTATTGTGTTTGGTTAAGTCCGAACCTTTTATCAAGTAAACATACTTCATTGTTGTATTGTCTCGATCTTGTATCCATAGTCAATCACACAAGTTATCTTGTTGTCGTATTGTCTCGATCTCGTATCCATAGACGATCACACGAAGTCTGAACCGATTAGTTGTATTGTCTCGACTCAGTCCGTAGACAATCACTTTCGGAGAAAGGACTTATAGGTGGAAAAGTTTTAGATTGAGGTATATTTGGGTACCCTCGTCTTTTCAAACCGCAATTATCTAGTTTCCCACCAAAGTACTTGTAGAGCTTCCCAATCCCAAAGAAGTCTTTAAAACGAGCGGTCGTAAGAGATTTCGCCTAATTAGGGTACTTTCCTCTCCGAATAGATGGATCTACCAGTAACAACACAACATGTAGTTTTGCTGGCTCTGAGGATTAGTTTGCTTGAAATGCAAACTTCAATATTTATAGACCAAGGAAGATTGGACACCAAGGAATTTCCATAACCGAAAATATTCTCAAGATATGCAATAAATAGCAAAATCCGGTTTTCATAATTCCTGGAAATGCTCTGTCCAAATATTAACCGAAATCTCAGTAGAAAATCTCCAATTAGTAAATGCACATTACTAATTTTTATTTTCTAAAGATATGCATTTTAATTGCTGGAAATTAAAAGCATATAAAAACTAAAAACCTTAATTAAAAGATTCTCAATTTATTTCGATCCAGGATTCTCCTTTAGCTATTAAGGAATATCTTTGAACAATAAAAGGTAAGAGTTACTGCACATGTTCAAAGTATGTCTACATCTTTACTTTTTAAATCCTTTTTCATATTTACAATCTTGGAACCGATTTGCCACACTTCCAAACAAGTTTAGAATTGGTTCATCTGACTTCCAAGAACTATGTGATTGATTATCCTATCAAATCACCAATCATTGGTTTCACGGTTCTACCAAAACAAGTTTCGGTTACACCTCCATGTGGGTACTAATATTAGTCACGCTAGCTTTCCAAAATTTTGTTGACTAGGTACTAGGATCGGTTACCACATATATATGATATCTAACTTGTATTCGGTTGCACAAGTCATAGGATCGGTTACCAATCACTAAGATATTGTTGCACCTCTTACAAGGATCGATTCCCCTACTTGTGATCGGCTGCACCTCTTACTAGGATCGGTTCCCCAATGTCTAGAATTGGTCATACCAATTATTGTATATCGATCATACCATCTCAGGTGATTACTTAAGATCGGTTTCACTAATAAAAGTCATACCAATACAAAAGTCAGGTATTGTGAATAGTTTTACCAAGATACATAAACAAGTTATGAGCGGTTATACTAAACACACATATTGGTAATCCAAAGATTTGCAATGAATAACAATACCAATAAGCCTAGCGATTTCCCTTTCAATTCACAAAACAAGTTTATGAATGTACTTCCTTTAAACGAATGTAAAACATTGTTTCCTAGGACGAAATCTTCACCCATACCCATACATAATCATAATAGCATTCATACGATTATGTCGATGTCTTATATACGAAGTTCAAAAGATAGACGTTATACTTCGTATTGTAATTCCTTAATACTATGTCTAACTAGAGTATAATCATTCACAGCTTCACAGTTATGTTTTCAATATGCACGACTTGAAAGATATGTTAGGAATGAAACAGTTCAAGTCAAATATTACTAACCTCAAGTGGAAGGATGATGTCGTCGATGTAGCTCTTTACTTTTTCACATTCTTCAAGTTTTCATGTAATACTTGTAAGTCTCATATCCTAGTAACTTTCTAGCTAACCTATACGAAGTTGACTCTAGTAAATAATCAAGCGACTCTTTAAATGAGTATTGATTCACTAAAATATGACAACCAAACTTGACATACAAACGCTTGGTGGGTTCAACCGAGCTATGCTCTAAAAAAGTGTAAGATGAATATGGCTAAGCTAAAAGTGTTCATGTGGCTAACTTCGGTTAACTATGATTGAGCCAACTTGTTATACACGTTTTGGTATGGTTCTTCCATATCTAAATATATGTATATTTCATTTGTGTGCATCAATCTAATACCATCTAACAATGGAGATTGATTGCTTATTTTCTAAGCAGACTTAGCTTGAATCTTAAATCAGGAGTTCATCTAACGGTGAATATCAATTGCTTTGTTACTAAGCGATCTTAGTTTTGATTGTAAGCAACCCTTATTTGAAAGACTATATAAAGGAGAACTCTAGCATCTGGGAAACCTAATCCCGACACTCTCATGTGTCCTAGTTGCAAACTAGAGTCGATTCTCCATTAACCTAGGTTTTCCAAAACCACTATTAGGGTTAACGACTTAAAGACTTTATTTGGGATTCGTGAAGCCAGATCCAACTATTTTCTCTGTAGTTGTGTATTTTTATCTTACTTTTTCTATTATATTGAGTTTAATCTTCTCTAATATTTTCTCGATATTTATCTCCGATAGGTAAGATATAAAAAGTAATCACAACAGTTATTCGTCTCAGACTCTTATGATTCCGCAATAACTTATTCTGTTAATCAGTTAGGTTATTGTGAGGTGACTAATATTTATAGGCTGCTCTTCGGGAGTATAAGACCGGATTATTAGCATATTTTCCTGTACACTTTGATCTTTATCTTAAGACAGAAACAACAACCAGAATAGACTTACTTGTGGGAGACAAATTTGTGTATAAGTCTTCGACTTTGGGTCGTAACAACTCTTAGTTGTAGGTGAGATCATCTAAGGGAATCAAGTGCGCAGAGTATTGCGAGATTCAAGAGGCGTAAGGAACACGAATGTACCTTAATCGGTGTGAGACTTGGTTAAGGCTCAACTACAGTCCAGTCTGAAGTTAACTTGTAGTAGGATAGAGTCTGTAGCGGCTTAATACAGTGTGGTGTTCAAGTCTGGACTAGGTCCCGGGGTTTTTATGCATTTTCGGTTTCCTCGTTAACAAAATTTCTGTTGTCTGTGTTAATTCTTTTCCGCATTATATTTTCTTTATATAATTGAAATATCACAGGTTGCGCGTAGTTCAATCATAGTTGATAAATCCAACCTTGTTTATCGAATAAGACTTGATTGACACTCGGACATTGGTCTTTGGTACCATCCGAGTTATTCTCATAACAATCAGGTTCACGGATTTTTATCCAAGGCCAAATCTTGCAACGCTACCGATGAACCAATGGCAATAGAATATCGTGTTATTGGTGTTGATCCACTATTGTGGAAATAATGCATTTCTAACTAAAAAAGATAGAAAAGATATTGGATGGGCTTCATAAACAAATATTTAGGATAAATAAAAAGCAATTAGAGTTTGTAAAAACGGGGGTATAACAACCTCACCCAATATTTCGTTTGGGCAATCTGTATGGACAAACTCTAATATAATTTACAAGAGAATCAACTAGACAGTCAGACTCAATCAATAGAAATATATCCAAGAGTTATATCTTTGTTTCTCAATGTAATCAACAAATCAAACAGATAGAATCCGTGAGCCTGATTATTTTGATAAACAACTTGAACGGTACCAAAGACCAATGTTCAAGTGTCAATCAATTTATATCAACAACCAAAGGTTGGATTATCTAATTGATTGAACTACGCACAACCTGTGATATTTCAATTATATAAATAAATATAATGCGGAAAAGAAATAACACAGACACCAGAAATTTTGTTAACGAGGAAACCGCAAATGCATAAAAACCCCGGGACCTAGTCCAGATTTGAACACTACAATGTATTAAGCCACTACAGACACTAGCCTACTCCAAGTTAACTTCGGACTGGAATGTAGTCGATCCCTAACCAATCTCACACTGATCAAGGTACAATCACGTTCCTTATGCCTCTGAATCCCAACAGGACTCTACACATTTGATTCCCTTAGATCTCACCCACAACTAAGAGTTGCTACGACCCAAAGTCGAAGACATGATAAACCAATATGTCTCACACAAAAAAGTCTATTGAATAGATAAATCTGTCTCCCACAGAAATACTTATGAGTTTTGTTCCGTCTTTTGATAAATCAAGGTGAACAGGAACCAATTGATACACCGGACTGATATTCCCGAAGAACATCATAGTAATATTAATCACCTCACAATAATCTTAATCGTATGGTAACGAAATAAGATATTGTGGAATCACAAACGATGAGACGAAGATGTTTGTGACTACTTTTTATCTTGCCTATCAGAGATTAAATCTCGAGCAAATCTTAGATAAGATACTACTCAATACGATAGAATACAGCAAGATCAGAACACGCAACTACATAGAAAATAGTTGGGTCTGGATTCAAAATCCCAATGAAGTCGTTAAGTCGTTAACCTATAATGGTTTTAGAAAAACCTAGGTTAAAGGAGAATCGACTCTAGTCCCAACTAGTATCACACAGGAGGTGTGGGGATTAGGTTTCCCAGTTGCTATATTTCTCCCCTATATAATCTTCAAATCAGGGTTTGCAATCAATGTTACCGTGGTAACAAAGCATTCAATATTCATCGTTAGATGAAAACCTGATTAGACTCAGGTTAATATCTTTCAACCGTTAGATCGAACTTAGCTTGTTACACACAAATGAAAAGTGACTTCATTTATATATGGGTAACCATACCTAAACGTGTACACCTTGTTGGATCAACAATAGTTATCCGAAGTTAGCCATATGAACACTTTCATATCAACCTTGTTCATCTTAACACAACTAGTTCAAATGACTCAAATGAAACTAGTTATAAAGTTGTTCAATTGTTTATATTCTCATAGAAGTATACAAGGCACAATTGAAGCAAACTCGATTTTGATTCACTCGAATCAATTCATGAACATTATAACCACGGTTTGCAAAAGATTGTATTCCTTAATTTATAAATGTATTAGTTCATGAACAAACCGATTTTAGAACATAACCTACTCAAGTATGCAAACGGGTACGCATACCTAAGTGGCCGGACTTAGTTGGGGTTCGCCAACATGCGAACGGGTATACATACCACCAAACTCAGTTGAATTCCCGGACTTGAACTTACGCCGGTACGTATATGGGTATGCATACTAAGTTTCCGGACTTACAACTAACAACCCAGTATGCATACTATGGTTCACATACTTGGAATAACTTGCAACAGTTAGCATACAAGTACGCATACTGTGCTATATCCAATCATGGTTAATTGTTTTAAACTCCCAGTTCAATTATTGAAACATTCTTAGCAGACGACAATAGCTGTCTCAGACAAACTATTAGCTTCAAAGCAATTTTCAAGTGATCGATAGATCAATAAGAAATATTCTGAGTCTACACCAAATGACTGTCTCATACAAATCATGTAAGATATTACCAGGAGATTTTCACATGATCATCTTTTGACTTTCGTCAAGAATATAAGATAAACTTGGTTAAAGCGAAAGCTTACCAACACATATTTCGAGAAATATGTAAGCGAGTTAAATTCAGCTCAAAATATCAAATGTGTATAATCAAAGTCTATATAGCTATACGACAGGAGATAGAGTAGATAGACTTTTGAGTGATAGATGAGTTCAAGTATCCACATACCTTTTGTTGATGAAGTTCCACAATCTCCCCTTAGTAGTTCTTCATCTTCAATCGATGAACGTCGTGAAGTCTAAAGCTCAACTATACTTTATATCCTAATCCGAGACTTAGCTATAAGTAGACTATAAATCAAGACTTATAGTTTTGGAAACTAAACTTGACAAACAAGCTTGAGATAGCAATGCTTGCGAGTTCGACCGAGCAGTGCTCTAACAGAGTTCATTAAAAAGAATCGAACAACTTTATAACAACTTTAGAAAGAGTAAGTCTTAGTTTGTATTAGCATTAAACCTGGCCATTCGCATCACATTCTGCCAGTAGAAGTTCTACTGTATCAAGGTTGCCTTTTATCAGCCAACTTATCAATTTTATACTCATTCAGATATTGAAAACACTCCTCCAAAGAAGGATGTGGAATTTTCTGATAGAAACAAGAAAAAAAAATGTCAATCAGCAATACAAGTGGAAAGTTTTGAATTTCTTCAAGAGTAAGGCCGAATTGATTTGGGGCTTGATTTACTAAAGGATATGGAAAAGTTCTTGAGGGTGAAATCAGTGGAAAAGGACTGAATTTAGAAGTTGGGTTATGTTGGTCGGATTGGGCCATGAAGTTAATATGACAGCTAGTGCAGGGGAGAAGAATCCAAAAATGAATTAAAAATATTTTACTATATATCTCACCTTGATCTTGTTACTCAGATAGCTCATCCATCTGGCGACTTACCTCCGCTTACCAATCCTGATCAATCCAAATCTTTGTTTCACAGTGGCCACTTTGTGGTACTCTTTGGATACAAAAAATATTATACTATTAAAATATAAAGGATTATACAACATACTAGCGTAATTGTATTATACCCCTAAAGAAAGCAGAAGATGGTTAGGTGGAGAAGTTCAGCACTTTAGAGTTGGACGGAAAACTAGACATATGGGATATAGAAACTGACACAGACAATTAGGGTTTTCCCACAAACACTTTTGGCTTGACAAATCTTGTTCAGTAAATCATTTAGAGAAGTGAAAAAAAATTCATCTAAAATATTTATGTTCCAAATCTGTAAAAGTATTGTCGAGATATATTTTAGAAACCTAATATAGGGGATTCACTATCCAATAGACGGGATTCACTTGGTTATGGGATATCTTAATTAAATACTCCCTCCGTCCCCATTATATAGGCGGAGTTTTCAATTTTTGTAGTCCCATTAGATAGGCGGAATACCAATTCCAAGATGGGTTTTTCTTATATATGCCCTTGTTTATTGTACATTGATAATTGTGTTGGGAGTGAGACAAAGGTTAAAACAGGAAAGTAGATGGATATTTAGGAAATCAAGATAATTTCTTAATTTAAGAGATTTTGCAAAATCCGCCTATATAATAGGGAAGGAGGGAGTATAAAATGTCTAAAATACCCTATACTTTAAATAAAAACTTAAAAACTAAATCAAAACCTAGTCTATCCTAATTCAACAGCTCGTCTTCTTCTCTTCTTTCTCCTACCCTCCTTCAAACCGTAACCCTTTTTGCCATTTGAATTCGTTTCGTCGTCTTCGATTAATCGACGATTCGAAAAACTTATAATTGTTGATTAAGATCTCTACTAAAGATGCGGGAGAAGCAAATCGACGGTGATGGTAAACAACATCTCAATCAACCACCCGATGATCAAATTCATCACCAAAAACCGAATCAAGAAATTAATGAATCACGATTTCAAACTCCTCAACAAGAACCCATGGTTTATGTTAGGTATTAATCGATAAACCCATCCTTTTTTTTACTCGCTTTTGTGATTAAAATAGGTTAGATTGAATGAAATCGAATTCAAATTAGGGTTTTAGTTGTGTTTCTGAAGGTGTTACGGTTGGCTTTCCTAACCGTAATTATAGTTTCCGAAGATGTTACGGTTACCTTTGGATGAATCAAAACCATAAATCTGATTTTCATGTGGTATATCGGCCAGGTTTTTCAACTGAATTTGCCAACCGTAACTTGTTACGGCTTGGTTCGACTTTACATCTTGAATCGTAAATTGTTTACGGTTTGGTTCTCTATAGGATAGCTAACCGTAATTTTTCCTGAGTACCTTATCCTATTTGTTATGGTCGGTTTCTATTTTCTTAGTGAACCGTAATTGTTTTACTGTCTGTTTCCTTAAAGGCTAACCTAGCCGTAAATGATCCTGAACCCTTAAAAAAAAAAAAGATTGCTTGTGTTTACGAATCCATCAATACTGATTCTATAAATTCTATTTCTTGTAATTTGCAGGAATCCTAAAAGAGCAAAGGCTAAGAAGAAGAGAGGAAATGATTTAACGTTAAAAGATATGCCTACACCTTGCCATGAAATTCATTTTTGGGTAGATTATAGAGGTCTCCACAAGAATGATAATAAGAAGGAAATGATTGAAGGAAGTAGCTCAAGAAGTTCTGAAGCACCTAAAGTGGAAGATAATGTTTTCCAATACATGGAAAATGATCTACAAATTGAAAGGGAACAATTTGAACTACCAGTGATATCGGAAGGTGCACTCCTTATTGGGGATGCACCACATGAGGAAGAATCTGATGATGAAGAAGAAGAGATTGAAGAAGAAGAATAATTTTTTGTTCAAGGCAAAGGGAAAGAAATTGTTGTTGCTTCACCTGAAGCTACACCTCAACCTCAAGTGAAGGAAAATAAGCTAAGGAAGAAACCTTCACCAAAAGGCAAAGACATGTTGTTACCTAAGAAGAAGAATGGTAGACTTTGGGGTGAGGCGTTCGATAGGTCTGCGATCATATTTAGTTATCCACATTCATGGGCTGCTAAAGTTTGTGAGTGCAGGGTAATAATCTACAAATTTCACTTATTTCGCATGATTTTGTTTAACTTCAATATATTACTTATTTGGTATAATTTATGAAAAGACGAGGGTACCCAAATATACCTCAATCTAAAACTTTTCCACCTATAAGTCCTTTCTCCAAAAGTGATTGTCTATGGACTGAGTCGAGACAATACAACTAATCGGTTCAGACTTCGTGTGATCGTCTATGGATATGAGATCGAGACAATACGACAACAAGATAACTTGTGTGATTGACTATGGATACAAGATCGAGACAATACAACAACGAAGTATGTTTACTTGATAAAAGGTTCGGACTTAACCAAACACAATAGGATTGCTATCAAGTAAATAGGAATTAACGTTTGTGTATTTTACTTCTAATTATAATAAAAACAATTATAATTGCGGAAATAGAAAAGTAAAAGACACAACAAGATTTTGTTAACGAGGAAACCGGAAATGCAGAAAAACCTCGGGACCTTGTCCAGAATTGAATACTCTCAGGATTAAGCCGCTATACAAAATCAAACCAACTTCGTATAGTTGAGACCAAGCAACTAAACCTATAGTTCACCTAGTTCCGTCTGTATCCCTGCGCCTCCAACTTGCAGTAAGTCACTCACTTGGAACAATTCCTTTGGTTCGTATTCCAAACAGTAAAGGAACAACAAATCTGTTTGGTAAATACTCTTTTCAATCAAGTGATATGAGTTTGACAAAAGGCTCTTCCATTTATCCCAATAAACTCCTTTGTCAGGTCCTTAGATCTATCCAATAACAACTACCAAAGTAATTGTAAAGAATTATAGTTGGATCCTTTTCCAGCCGAAATAAGTATTGTGCACACCAAAGATTATGAACCTAAATAAGAAATCTTATTCGTCTTCAAATCTTCTTAAATCTTCAATAGACACCTGCACACAATCAACTTGAATCTCTTGTGATCAATCACACACAGAACGGAGTCTGTTAACAGTGGATTATCACAAAACGTCTTTAGATCTACAAACAGTCTAAAGATCCCCGTCGAAACTTCGATCTAGTTTGAGTGAATCTTATATCAGAAGAGAAGATTCTCAAGCATAAACAAACTAGGTGCAATCAAAGTTCAACAACCGTTAGTCAATCAAATCTATCAAAAACTAATAATAAACCGCAATTATCTAGTTTCCCACCAACGGTACTCGTAGAGCTTCCCAATCCCAAAGAAGTCTTTAAAACGAGCGGTCGTAAGAGATTTCGCACAATTAGGTTAGTTTCCTCTCCGAATAGACGGCTCCACCAGTAACAACACAACTAGGTAGTTTTGCTGGCTCTGAGGATTAGTTTGCTCGAAATGCAAACTTCAATTTTATAGACCAAGGAAGTTTGAACACCAAGGAATTTCCAAAACCGAAAATATTCTAAAGATATGCAATATATTTCCAAATTCGGTTTCCATAATTCCTGGAAATGTTTTGTCCAAATATTGACCGAAATCTCTTAGAAAATCTCCAACTAGTAAATGCACATTACTAATTTTTATTTTCTAAAGATATGCATTTTAATTGTTGGAAATTAAAAGCATATAAAAACTAAAAACCTTAATTAAAAGATTCTCAATTTATTTCGATCCGGGATTCTCCTTTAGCTATTAAGGAATATCTTTGAACAATAAAAGATAAGAGTTACTGCACATGTTCAAAGTATGTCGACATCTTTACTTGGTAAATCCTTTTTCATACTTACCATCTTGGAACCGATTTGCCACACTTCCAAACAAGTTTAGAATTGGTTCACCTGACTTCCAAGAACTATGTGATTGATTATCCTATCAAATCACCAATCATGGGTTTCATGGTTCTACCAAAACAAGTTTCGGTTATACCTCCATGTGGGTACTAGAATTAGTCACGCTAGTTACCAAAACTTGGTTGACTAGGTACTAGGATCGGTTCCCACATATATATGGTATCTAACTTGTATTTGTTTCACATGTTCATAGGATCGGTTCCCCAATTCCTAAAAACTTGTTGCACCTCTTATAAGGATCGATTCTCCTTTTGTGATCGGTTGCACCTCTTACTAGGATCGGTTCCCCAATGTCTAGAGTTGGTCATACCAATTACAACAAATCGATCATACCATTTCAGGTGATTACTTAAGATCGGTTTCACTAATAAAAGTCATACCAATACAAAAGTCAGGCCTTGTGAATAGTTTTACCAAGATACATAAACAAGTTATGAGCGGTTATACTAAACACACATATTGGTAATCCAAAGATTTGCAATGAATAACAATACCAATAAGCCTAGCGATTTCCCTTTCGATTCACAAAACAAGTTTATGAATGTACTTCCTTTAAACGAATGTAAAACATTGTTTCCTAGGACGAAATCTTCACCCAAACCCATACATAATCATAATAGCATTCATACGATTATGTCGATGTCTTATATACGAAGTTCAAAAGATAGACGTTATACTTCGTATTGTAATTCCTTAATACTATGTCTAACTAGAGTATAATCATTCACAGCTTCGCAGTTATGTTTTCAATATGCACGACTTGAAAGATACGTTAGGGAATGAAACAGTTCAAATTAAATATTACTAACCTCAAGTGGAAGGATGATGTCGTCGTTGTAGCTCCTTACTTCTTCATATTATTCAAGTCTTCACGTAATACTTGTAATGTCTCATATCCTAATACTTTCAAGTTAACCTATACGAAGTTGACTCTAGTAAATAATCAAGCGACTCTTTAAATGAGTTTTGATTCACTAAAATATGACAACCAAACTTGACATACCAACGCTTGGTGGGTTCAACCGAGCTATGCTCTAACAATTTAATTTAGCAAATTTGTTGTTTATATATTCTTTGTAGGATCGTGAACTTGCGGTAAAGAAAATAAAACATCAAAAGGCTAAGCATTGGCCGTTAGGTGAAGAATGTATAGTGGTTCGTGATCTTGTATTGGATACGGGGTTAGGGAATGAAATTCTCAACTATCAGTCGGAGTTTGATTATATCGTTGTCACTGCTTTTAGAGAGCGATATTGGCCTGAAACCGATACTTTTCATCTCCCAATTGGCGAGATGACAATAACGTCGGATAATGTGAAGCAAATTTGAACTAAACGTTGAAGGAAAAGTTGTTTCTGAAGGTTTTGATAACAATATGAGTTGGAGAGATCTTTATGCCCTTGTCAAAGACACACCTGGATGCGAGCAAAATGAAACGGAGAAAGAGTTTCATTGGGCTGGTGGAGATAAACCAAATGAAGCAAGAAAAGGTCCTGCTATGCGTGTCAAAAAGATATTGTTGAAGAATTTGAGAGATAAGTTTGGAGGAACACTCAAGGCTGAAGTAGATTATAAGGAGGTGATAGATGAAACAAGAGCTCGGCGTACAACCACCGCGTACCTATTATATTCCCTTCGGACCATATTATTTCCTGATAGCTCGGGGAATCGAGTAAATGCTCACTATATACAATGGTTAAAATATTTTCAGGAGACCAAAAAGTATTCTTGGGGCACCGCCACCCTTGCTTATTTACTTGATAGTTTTCGAAAAGCTTCGAGGTTGGAGCCACTGAAGTTGTTGGAAATGTTGGTCTTTTTTAGGTAATTTATATTTTCTTCTTTTTTTATGTACATTTTTTTAATGTTTATATATAATTTGTTAGGCATGAATATATGGAACTTTTTGAGCATGAGACCTTTTGCATCTTAGTAAGAGGGAGATACTCGTCCTACATGAAAAAAGTTCATTTTCAGTGGTACCCAACACAAACAAGGGTAGATAACTACTTTGAGTTTGGAAATGATGCTCTCACTATTGAAGATGTGATGTTTGATCCTTACTTGATACTCATGAAAAATCCTTTTGGAGAAGATATAGATGGTCGTATTTTTTCAAGTTTGGAATCCTACAACGGGCCTTTGTCTCATCCTCTAGGATTCGTAATTGCCAATCCAAGTCGAGTTCTCCGCCAATATGGTTATGTGCAACAAGAATTCACTACAGAATCCTTCAAATTGTGTATTAATGGTTCCACCGCAAAAAGTGCAAATGTCGTGCTCATCTACGACCCAATGCCAACTATTGATGTTTGGAACGACCGCAATGAAGAACGATACCAAATCCAAATGAAGGAGCTCATTCCTGGTCTAGGCACAAAGTTGGCGGAAGAAGATTATTTGGCATGGTATTACCATTTTGGTCATCCTCATGTGATCAATAATGATCATGAAGAGGCAAAATATATCCAAAGGTCTCAAGAAAAGAAAAAGTACGAAACCGAGAAAAAAGATGCACTTGAAGCGTAAATAATCCTGTGTACTCCTTTTTTCCATATCTAATGCATTCGTATATTTTAATTTATGTTTGAGTGAATGGACAAATTTAGCTCAATATTAGTTAGAATGAATGAAGAAGTCTTAAAATTGGATTTATGTTGCGAATTTTCAAGTGAAACACAAAGTCAGGATAAGGTACTCAGGAAAATTTATGGTTAGGTTTGGGATAGGCAAAACCAAATCCTAAGCATGAAATATTTTTTTGGGAGAACTACGGTTGGGTCAGATGCAGAAGGAACCAACCATAGGTATGGCATAATAACCTCACCAGACTTACGGTTGGTTTATCTCACTCGTAAACATGATTAGTCCTTTCGTAATGCCACGTGGTTTAATGGGTTGTAGTTTCATTTATATATGTACTGGTTAATGGTTTAATGGTTGTAAGATGGTTTTAAGTAATGAAATTTGGTTGTAATATGGATTTATATAAGTACAAGATTATTTACGGTTGGGTACGTAAGGTACAAAACCCAACCGTAACTAAGTTCATCCCTAAATTATAGCTGAAGTTAGATTACGGTTTGGTTTCTAAGGGACAAAACCTAACCGTAAGTAGTCCTGTATGGTGAAATTTTTATCAATGCAGAACCAATTCAACAAAATACTTCAGTCATAATGAGATTTCTTCAAAATAAATATAATATTGTCACTATACATCAAATTACATATAGACAAAATACCAAAATACATATGACACTATTATCACTTCTAGACAAAATCTTTTATTTCTAGTGAGTCATTCAAAATATTTTTACCACCCTTCACCATATTTAATAATCCTCATCGTCACTCATAAATACTGATGAGGCATTATTCCTCGACATTAGTAATGCCTTCCAAAATTCAATACTTTCCTCGAATCTATTACACCAAGACTTGGATATTCTGTTACAATCAAATAATGGAGGTAATGGGCTTCCTTCACTCAATTGGAGGCCGACGTAATGGATTCAGTGCACGTTACCGATCACCACTCTTCTTGTTTTATCCGCTTCTTCGATAAATGGTATTCTTGTTGGTGCAAATGTCAAACTTAATGAATTTGAGATTAAATTAATGACGCAATTGAATGCGTTGGTGAGTAGTTGGCCGCGTATTGGCATGGACATGATAAACACGAAAGTGCAACACATTTTCACCCATAAATACATTAGTTGGGACTCATTTTATCACTAATAATCTTGTTTTAAGTCTTTTCAAGGAAATAGGCTCTTGTGGAAAATGTTGCTCGAAAAGTTGATTTTGGTACCTGGAGGACACGTATTATTCGGACTCCCAATTTTGGATAAGGGGCAACCAATTACTAACGGGCACACTATCTGCTATTCACACCCTATTTCTGGATAGGGGGCGCCCTTTCTTCATCGTTTGAAAAGTATCTTTTGGCGGGAAGAATCAAGTTTAACTGCGCATGTTTTTGGAAGAAGATTTGGACGATATTCTTTGGGTTTCTTCCGTTGAGTTGGATAGATATTGGCCTGTTAAGGATATCCAGGGTTGGTAATGATTTTTGTTCCAATTAAAAAGGAAGGTTAAGTGGAGTTTTAGTAAAACAGAGATGGAGATATTCATGGGATGCTGTTGTAATTATTTTTGGAAGCAACATGTATTTGTGGTAAGATATATCCTCTCGGATTCTTACTTATCCCATCAGAGAGTCCAAAGCCAACGGTAATGACAAGTCATGCTTAAACAGGGAAGGTGAGGTGATTGATTACGCGTTAAAGAGAATATTTTGTCATATCTCGACAATACAGGGAAAGAGGAAGTCTTGGGTCTTTGGGTTAAAAACAGAAAGTACGTGGAGTATAAAATCTTTCCTGTGAGATATATGCTATATTTGGTAGGGTTTCTAACCGAACAAAAGGAAAATTAAATAAACAAAAATCCCGAGTCTTTAATTGAAAGAAAACAGAGTTATTGTGGAAGATATTCTCGGGATTAGAAGATGCATGTGGATTAAACGAGCTTGACTCAATCTTCACGTACAATCAACCTGCTGGAGTGTTCTGCTTGTGAGAATAACGCGTGAAGAAGATTGGAAAGGTAAATATTCCCGTGTATCTCTGTTAAAGGAAAGAGGATTATTGTGGAGTTATTATTGATTATTCTTGGTGATATATTGGGGCTGGTGAGTATATAAAGGGGATACGAGAGTCTGAGAGGAGGATGGAGAGTTAGGGGTGATTACAGAGCATAGGATAGAGAATTGCAGGGTGATTCGTACACCAGCAGAGAAGTGAAGAGGAAGAACAGACTACACTTGTAGTCTGTCGTTTATAAACTGTCATCTATACTCACTCACTGCGGCTGTTCTTCTGCGACAGTACTGAGCTTTAGTTATTAGTAACAGTCACCACTGAAACATCTAATATGAATTTGTGACGCCTGCTTTGTAACAGTGTATCTGTAACTTTTATTTCTGTTACAAATTCACTTCTTTATTAGTTTCCACTACTTGTAAACACCATTGAGCAATGAATAAATATTTGGAGCGTGTCTACAATATGAGGACTTAAACCCCTACATTAGGTCGACGGAGGAATCCGGATTTCATACATGGGTAAATTTATTTTATTCTTTTAATGACTTTTGCACTTATTTTAAATTGATTTATGATTTGAATTAATTAGTTATTATTTTATTTTATGGGTCATGCTTTCTTAAATGTTCGATGTCCCATGCTTACGATTTATAACTAATATTTTGAGAATCTACTTTGGCAAAATCAGAGTCCATGTTATTTTATTTATTGAGCGATAATTGTTGAGAATAAATAATTGAACCTTATGTTATGAATTCGGTGGAATCCTAGTCCTAGTAACTCTCTCTTTTATTTATTATTTTCTTTAAATCTTTAAATTTAATCTTCACAAGTCTTAGAGTTCGAATCTTATTTACTACAACAACAACTTTGAAATCCCATTAGGACATCCAATACTCGCTTGTCAAAAATTTATTGCCATGTAACCATCGTTCCCATGCGACAAACCTTTCGTTGAACACCTTCTCGGACTCTTCTCTTTCAAATCTCATCATTGGTTTGTAATAATCTTGGTGACCACGTAGTTCCAATAAACATTTTTGTCTTACATAGTGAACTTGGTCACTACCCCAATCTTTCGCGTCTTCAAAGGGTCCAAGTTGATCCACGAAGACGTGGTAACCACAATTCCCATCTCCATGTGCCTCTTCTGTGGCCTTAATATACTCACGAACAAAGTCGGAGAAAAAAAGAAGGTAATTTTCATAGATGATATATAAGTTCTGGACATATCGACCCTCCTCGTCTCTAGGGGTGGTTTATACGTTATGTTTGGAATATGAACCGTCCCCTTCCTTTCACTTGACGTAATTATTTCAACTATCAGACTTTTTTCCCAAATTTCTTGATAATTGTTTAACACCGTATCCACCACCAAGTCTTCTTCTTGTACTTCCTTTGGAAGGAACCTTGGAACCGTTTACTTTGACTTCTCTACAACTTGGACCGGTTTCTTTGGAACCATTTCCTTTAACTACCCCAATTTTTGTTCCGCATTCTTTGGTTCCTTGTCCTTTAACTCCCTTATCTTTTGTTCCGTTATCTTTGAATTTTTTTCCTTTAACAACATCTTCGCTTCTTTCTAGTTGTTTAGAACGAAAGACCGGACATTTTCCTTTAAAATCAACTTTGCTTGTTGAACTTTCTTGAGAGGGAAGCTCGAGATCTTTTTCTTATACATTTCGACGACTTGGTTCTCCCTTTTCCATTTGACCTCTTCTTTGTTTATTTCTACCTTGAACATCCTCCTCCATCTCATCTTCCGCTTCATAGAATTTTTGCAACAACTCAAAACCCGAAGTATCCATTTTCTTTGATTCTTCCAATAATTCCCTTGTTGTTTCCTTCCTACACACCTATTTTGTTTCGTAGAAGGCCTCCCATTTATCTCCCTGTTTGGTGGTTCCTTCATATAGTACCTAGTTTGTGGGTATACGAGGTTACTCAATTTACTCAACCATATTTGCTTATGCCCCCGTGTTAAAGTATCATATTTCGCGGCTAACGCTTTTCCAATATCGGTATCGGCAAATGTTCCCCTGAAATCTTGATAAACTATTGTTTCATTGAATGATAGTTATTGCCAAAAGGGATCAACATCTTGAATCAGAATAACTTTGTCTTTGTAATTGGCTATGACATGCCGACATGGGGGGGGGGGCCAAACTTGTCATGTTAGGAAAAACACACTCTCTTCCGTTAAAGTTGGCCAACTCAAAGTGTTGCACTTCATTCATGATCTTATCAATTGCACGATGTGACACTTTAAAAGTAATTCCCCGAAGCCAAGGATTGTCTAACCATATAATGTGTTTACTAGATCGGCTTTTTTCAAAATGCTCCCTAACTCTATCGAGATCACAGAGGAAATAATCGTGCATGGATTGGAATACCGTAACACATCCACCATCACAACTATGAAGCTTTTTTGTCAACCGATTGTGACACGATTCCACCGTACCTTGTAGCTTGGTTTCCAAAGTGTTTATATTGGTTCGTGAATGCCGCTACGAAGTTTTCTTTGTGCAGATCCAACCAATTGTCCACCAAATATTTCACAATAGTTCCGCCAACTTGTCATACTTCTTGAATTTTTCTTTGGCTTCTTCTTGTTGATCTACCGGTAGTTTCTTTATTCTCTCAATTTCACTTTTCTTTGTTGGATGAATAATGGTCTTATATTTAGTTTCAATATTATTCCATAAGTGGAACGTGCAAATAAGGTTATGAGCATCAGTGAAAACCCTCGTTATTACATCCATCTATGCTTGTTCCTTATCGGTAAAAATCACCTTTGGAGTATATCCCTCCACGTATAATAACTTCACTTATTTTAGTGCCCACACATAACTCTCTTCGAGCTCGTCTTGCAAGAAGCAAAATGCGACACTAAAAGGAGAGTTGGTGGAAGTTTGTCCAACAATGTTCAACATTGGGAGCTCATACTTGTTGTTCTTGTACGTGCAATCTATTAGAAGCACTTGATTTGAGCACCGTGCCAACTTTATAAACTCCGGATGAGACAATATGAGATGCTTTACTTGTTTATCCTCATCTTCATCATGGAAAACCGAGTAACTATGCTTCTGCCCCAAATGCCTTAGTCGTTGCATTTGATTCTTATTTTCCCATTGATCATTTTTCAATTTCGCTTTGGCGTTGTAGATGGCTTGCAAAGTAGAAGCATTCAATGGGTTTACAAGCTTTATATGACCGAGTATATCAATGGTTTCATACGTTTTTCGGTCATGCAACTTACAATCATTTTTTCTTCATTATTAAGTTGTGCCGCATAAGGATGGGTTAGCAAAGTCTCCGGTATTAGGTGGTTATGACGACTGCATACAACTTTCTCCACAAACCACCTTCTTTGTGAGTTGACTTTAAATTGAAGCTTGAAAGGGCATTTGGTCTTCTTAGTGAAAGTAGTATTCTTCCTCTTCGTTTTTCCTTTATATTTGGTACCCTTTTTTGCATGAGTTTTATGCTCTCCACTACACTCGCAAACCATTTGAAAGTGGCGGTCATTCGTTGATCCATTACAAACTATCATACACATAATTAACTTGCCACGTTCTCTAGTCCATTGCTTTGCATCTTTTTTCGTTTCCCATGTCTACATGGTCCAAGAACACAAAGTTAGACCAAAAACATAACGAAATGGCCCAAATAAATGAGCAGCATATCTTTCCATTAGAAACAAAAACCCTACCAAGTCATTCAAATAGTGATGGGAGGTATCTTCAATTAGAATTTTGTTTGTATCAGGTTGAGAAAACATTGGTTGAGATGGAAGCACAATCTATCAACCAAAATGTCACAACATTAGTCCAAATAAAGACACAAAAACTACACTTACAGCAAGGTTTTTAGTACCACGAACCCAACCGTAACTTGAGTTACCAACCGTAACATTTAAAATTCCAACCGTAGGAACAAATTCCAAAACAGAAGATTATTTACGGCTGGAAAGTACACAAACGAACCAAACCGTAGAAAATATTACAGTTGGGTTCGTGGTAAAACCCAACCGTAGAAAGTGCAATAAATACCTCTATGCAAATAATGAGTTACGGTTGGGTTTGGAATGTCATAAACTCAACCGTACAATTTCTATGATTGGGTTTTCCCCCTTTTACATAGTTACGGTTTGGAGTTCATCCAAACCCAACCATAAGTATGAGTTACGGTTGGTAACGAATGGCTAACCCAACTGTAATCTGGTCTGCAAGGAAACAAATCTGCTTTTTTTTAACGTACTTTAGCTAATTCTGAGCAAAATTGAGATCATGGGAGCTAGTTTAGAGGTATGCATGTTCTTTTTTAGTCATTGGTTCTTCACTTTGTTGATTTATTTGTTCAATTTGTTGAGATTGAATATCACCTTGGATTAAAACCTCTCTACCATCTAACAAATCAGCCATCTGTGGGTGTCCATCAAGAGGTATGTAAAACTTATTTTCTCTATCATATAAAGATTCACCCAACTCGAATTGGCAACTGGATTCACTCATTTTGGTTGAATAAAACAAAATCTAGGTTTTGAAAAGAAATCTCCAAATATATATTTTTTTCTCTCTACTTTTCTTCCCACCAAAACTTACATCCAAAATTCACTAAGTAAATAACCAATTCATTAATTTAATCATTAGCTGATTAAATAAAATTAACATTAACTAAATAAAGGTTGTTTAGTCATTATGAAAATATTTTAGATAAGGAGTTTTTGGAGTTACTAACTGCTGACCCGTTTTTGTTTTATTAGTGAAGCCCCTCTACTGGAAAGTGAAGCCTCTATAATAAGTTTCTTATATTTTATCCAAAACATTTTGAAGTTCTTATAAAATACAAATCTTTAGCATACGTGTCGTAAAATGGATCCAATATTTTTTTTATCTCCGCCGAATTAAATGGTGAATTGATTTAAAACAAACTGCATCAAACTATGCATAATCTAATCATATTAGTTTGCTAGAATGTTCAAGTCAATCAGTTTTTGAATCTAATCATATCACCATATCGTCTCCACTTATTTGCAATTACCAGGATCAACAATCCAGTTCTTTTAATCCAATCAATTAGCATACCATTTAGTTTTTTTTTCTTCTTAAATCTAATCGTATTAGTAAATAATCGAGTTATTAAAATGTTAATTAATTAGTTTTAAATGAAATTACGATATGGTTATGTTCGTAGATTATATGTTTGTTATGTTCTTCATCACGTTTGTCTTTTGACATTCTGCGGAAAACTTTAACTTTGAATAAATTTATATTTGATTTGAAATGAATTTTCACGATGTGAATTTATATATATATATTTTTTTGGTTCCAGAGGCGGTTGGACTTCTCAAGAGAGTCCAGAAAGTCATGCACAGTAATGTCATGACTCCTGGTTCGAAAGAGTTTGTTTTCAAGAGGATAAGATTTGCAATTCAAAAGGAGCTTGCGGCACAACTTGTTGCTCGCTTGCCTGCTTCATCGATGTAATTAAAATAATTTTTTTTTGCAAAAAAAAAGTTGTAAACAAAACAAAAAAGTTGTAAAATAATTTTTGCGGCACAACTTGTTGCTCGCTTGCCTGCAGATGTCGATTCAAAAGTTGACATCTGCAGGTCACATGGGCACGGGTTCTGTATCTTGGCTTTTTTGACACTAGGAGAATTGGGAGAAGACATTATTGAATTCTTGAAGAGGATGCAGAATTATATATTTAGATTTGTTGCTAACGCTAAGAAGAACAATTTTTTCTTTCATAGATTAGGGATTGTAATCCAGAAAGGCGTTGGTGCTCAGCTTGTTGCTAGGCTCCCCAACGACTAATTTTTAAATAAATAATTTATTTCTTTAAAAACAAAAAGCAATTTTTTTATAGTCCGCGAGTTACAACACCAAAGGTGTCACTATCTATGCACAAAAATTCCAACAAAACAAATTGTTCACAAAAACCCCATTTAACATAAACTGTCTATATTACCCTTCTAGTTTAAATCACCCAATAAAAACAAAAATCAACCCCACCTTTAATTTTTATTATATTATCACCACCAATAACAACATACCACCAGCAACTAGCAATACCACCGACCACCACTTGTCGCCGACCACCACCACCGATCGTCGTCGACTACCAGCAGCAGCACCACCACCGCGCCACCACCACTGACCACCATCGTCGTCAACCACCACAGCCGCCAACCACTAACGTGCCACCATGCACCACCACCCACCTTCACCGCGCCACCACCGCCGCCGCCAACCACCATCGCGCCGCCATCGCCGCCAACCACCACCGAGCCACCACTACCACCGCCGCCAACCACCACTGCGCAACCACCACCACTGCCGCCAACTACCGCCGCCGCCGACCACCACCACAGACCACCGCCACCGACCACCACCGTCGTCGAGCAACACCACCATTATCGCCGACCACCACCACCAACTAGCCGCCACCACCAAAAAAAATGAATTTCATTGATCAATATTCAACAAAATGAGAAAAAAAAAATGATGAAACCGAACAGAAAAAATGATGAAACCAAAATTGGTTTCACCAAAACTAGATGAAACCGAAATTGGTTTCATCATTTTTTCACATATTGTCATTTCACCAACACAAACTTCAGTGATGAAACCAAACACGCCGACTTCTAAGTCAGGCCGAATAAACTAGGAAAAAAATCAGGTGAAACCAAAATTTGGTTTCATCATAAAAGAAACAAAATAAGATGAAACCTACCACCACCGTCAACTGCACCACCCCCATCGCCGCCACAACCACCAGCACCACAACCACCACTACCATTACCTCCTCAACTAAAACTAGTTTCAACAAAAAACAATCCACCTGTGTCTCACCATCAAAAATTGGTTTCATAAAGATCAATATTCAACAAATGAAAAAAATACGATGAAACCTAATTAGGTTTCATCATTTTTCCACATATTGTCATTTCACCAACACAGCTTCAATGATGAAACCAAACCAATATAAACTAGGCAAAAATCAGGCCGAATAAAACTAGGCAAAAATCAGGTGAAACCAAAATTTTGTTTCATCATAAACTTACTGCTTTCACCAACAAAAACTGTCAGAATTTGATGAAACCAATTTTGGTTTCAACATAAATTTGTCATTTCCCCAACACAATATTGATTTCAACAATGAAGATGTATCATCAAAACACACATTTGAGGGAAACTAAAAACCTACTTTGTTGTTCACTGCACCAAAATCTAAAATACTAAGAACAACATTGAGAGTATAAAGAAAAATGGATAAAAGCATGTATCCAATTTCATATCTCAAGTCCGTGTCCGTAACTTTTGTAAGTTAATTAACCTAAACACATCAAATTCTCAACAACCAAAACCAACAGAATTTCCAACAAACAAAGATCCCGTATCCAATTCGAAAATCATTTCGATAGTAGCACCACATACAGTCATCTGACAATTAATATATATTGTGAATCTATAATGGGATTTTCCCACTGCTTTGGTGAGAAAACGACGCCATAAACTAATTAAAACCAAAACAAACTCATAATAAAGACACTTTGTTCAGTTCATGTGTAAGAAAGTTAACTTTACTTCAAAACACAATTTTGAGGGAACTAAAAACCTATTTTTATGTTGTATCTAATGGTTGCGAACAAGAGGCTTAGCATACTTCATTTAATGATAGACAGTTACAAAAATTAATAAAAACATCGTAATTGACCTTAGCATAGAACTCTGACTCCCAAGTATCCGCAGGATAAGAACAACTGACTTCTTTGGAAGCTACTCAGGTGCCTCAATATTGTCATGTTTAAGAATATGATGTTGTTATTGTCATGTAGGCTATACGTATCTCACATTATGGAAGAAGCCAATACATATATAACCTTTTGACAGCTAATTTGGACGAGTCTCAGTATTACGGTAAATGACAAGGGATCATCTCCCTTATACAAAAACGTGGTTCAAGTTATGCGAATGATCCCTAAGTTAATACTCTCGGTATCTGTTCGCAGTATAACCAACAAGATTCTTTTCATCGACATGAACTCGGGAAAAGGAAATAAATATTAGGTGAACCAGAAACTGGTTTTAGCACAAAAATAAATTCCATCCAAGGTAAATACACTTATTTTCCCATAAAAATGGTAAAAGTTGAGAGAGTGTTATTTTCCTAACAGAAAATGTTCCAACCAAACTCAAAAATTTTCACACAAATTCAATACATTGTGATAGATACCAACAACCAACAACAAATGGTATAAACTCATATTCAATTAGCAACCAATTTATCACAACAAGCTTTGAATGATTAGTCAAATTTAAGAAATTGGGAATCACAAAATCAATTACTCGTCTATTATGGGAAATCTAATACAGGGTACCTATTCTTCGCACCAAGCACAAATTCATTTCATTTCCGAAAATTCAATTCGAACGAACTCAATTCAACTCCGAACAAAAATCATGAAAATGACAACAAAAATTAACTCACCAGTCACCACGATTTAACTACTTACTGCAATTCTTTTGAGATTGAACAACTTCTCCCTCTTGTTGGGTTGAATCATGAGTTCGTCTATTAAAATAAAAAACCCTAAACTTGAAAGAAAACTCCCCCACCACCGCTGCCTCCACTACCATCACCACCCATCGCATCTGATTACCCATAACTATGATCTGATTCAAGTTTTGGTATTTAATTTGATATCACGAAAGAAAACCCAAAATTGAAATGAAAAACCTCTACCACCGCCGCCGATACTACCATCCCTATCCACTGTTTTTTCAAATAGCTCCACCTACTGATCTATGAGGATGATGATGATTATTTACAGAAGAAGAAGCCGTGAAGAGACAGACTGTGGTTTTCTACGAGAGAGAGAAAGAGAGTGAGAGTTACTTGATATAATAAGATCTCTACGAAGAAAGAAGAACAGAAGAAAGTACGAGGAGGGTAAGCTCGCCATTTCTGGAAATAGAAAAGATCTAGTTTAGTTAGATTTAAATAATTTGGGGGTTTTTGTGCCACTTTTTAATCAAATTGTTTTTATTTATTAAAAATAATATGGCTGGATTTTTTGTACCACAAGTTTGGTCACCTTGGTGTTTTATGACTAGTTATGTTAAAGCTAAACAAGAAAACATACTTCTAAATTTATCTACTGCGAACCCTTAGAAAAACAGCCATGAAGGCATGAATAGAACAGACCGCATCATCGATCATTCTTTGAAGAAGAAAGGTAAAATTAATTACTGTTAGTGTTAATTGTTTTGAAGTTTTTGGAGTAAACATCATCAAGACGTAGGTTTTTTTAGAGTGAATTATTTGCGAAGCCGTATTGGGAATGAGTTGTTGAACAATTGTTTACTAACCTATATTGAGCGGGAATTTTTTTCTTCCAAGATTAGCAATGAAAAGATTATAACGCGATTTCAAGATATGAAAACACGCCGCCAACGTTGTTGAATATGAAAATAATTGGGTTTTTTTCTTTGTAACACACTAAAAGTATTTTGTGGAAATTGTAATGCATATAAGGTGGTTTTGGGGGCTTTATATAGAGATACTTGAAACATTTCCATGAGATGCACACAAGCATGAATTGGAGAACAATGAATTCACTAGCTAATGTATCTCCTGCATTTGTGTATTTTTAGGTGTTGTAATACAAGCTTTCACATGTATAAAAAAAATATGAGTTTTTTTTGTTTTGTAGTATACTTTTTCGTTTGCCCCACTCTTTCGAAATCCTGACTCCACACCTGCACGTATCAAAGTCGTCACAGCGGCACAGCCAAACCTCGAGCCTCGAGGACCATCACAAATGCAAAACCTCGGTCAAAGATGGTCAACGACATTTTCCTCCCTCTTCACGCCAATCCACACCTATAAAAAGATTGCAATTGGAGTACCAAAAGCAGATAGGAAACACGAGCAATGGCAGCAGCAACTCTATCTCTGCTCAACATTTTCTCTATCAAAAACCCTAACAATCTAAAATATTTCTATTCGCTTTCACTTCTCCCTCTCAAAGGACTTCATTTATCCAATAACCCTAGAAAATTCACTAGTTCTGTCACAATTTCTTCTACAGAGCCACAAATTTCTCTCAATTCTACCAGTGTCAATGAAGAACTCGAAAGCTATATTTCATGTTCGATGCCTGGGAAATCACGCAAAGTCGCTGTTCTTCTTAGTGGTGGCGTTGATAGTAGTGTTGCTCCTCGTCTTCTCCACCATGCTGGACATTCTTGCACAGCGTTTTACCTCAAAATATGGTTTCAGGTAATGCATTTTGATCTTTGTTTCCTGTCAATTTTGTACGAAGAATATTGTTTAGGTTACACTTTTTGATTATATTGTACTCTACTGTGGTCTGGGTTTTTACCCAATTAAATCCTTTTAAGCATTTCAGTACTCTTCATTCGTTCCTGACATTTTGTTGATTTATATAGGAAGATTATGAAAACTTTTGGTCAGCTTGCCCATGGGATGAAGACTTGAAGTATGCAGAAGCTGTTTGTAACCAGGTAGCAGTTTTTACCTTGTATAATTTGATTTCTTTGATTTTTCTGCGTATTTGATTTTGGGTTCAAAATCTAAACTGTACGAATTAATCTTTTCCCCTTACTTGTTCTGTAGATTGGCGTACCTTTGGAAGTTGTTCATTTAACAGATGAGTACTGGAAGAATGTGGTAATGAATTTCATATGTCAGAGTTGTGCTTTTCTTAGTTCTTTATGGTTTCACAGCATGGATATACACTCATTTTACCATACATTTATCTTGATCCATCATTATCACCTTTCTTCTGATGGAGTCATTTTCTCTGATATTTCAGGTGTCTTACATTATTGAGGAGTATCGATGCGGTAGAACTCCCAACCCGGATGTCCTTTGCAATACTAGAATTAAGTTCGGTATGTAGCTCAACATACTACTTGAAGAGTACAACATCCATTGGCTGTCTCTGATTTGTATCTATCTTTCAGGCGCTTTCATGGATGCTATTAGCACTCTGGGTTTTGATTATGTTGCTTCTGGACATTATGCACGAGTAATTCATTCGTCATCTGAAGCAAATGGAACTTCCCGCCTAGAATTATCAGGGGACATGGTACTAAACAATTCATTCATTTACTTTTTATTTCTAGATTTTTATCTTAATTACTGGGAACCTAACTACTGGGTTCACTCACACATTCTCTGTCATCTTTATATATCCAATTTTTTTTCTCCCACTTTCATGGAGCTGTTATCTATAGCTGTGGTGTCTCTTTCTTAGGCGTAAAAAGATTCTCACAGAAATTTGGATAAAATTTCGGGTCTCGTGAGCATGTGATATGATCCAACTAGAAGCATGAAAACAAATATTGTAAGCCACCTAGATTTTTTGGTTTGGACATCAAAGTTCAATTCTCTTAAACTTATACTTAAAAGAATTATTAAACCATAACTTACTAGATAAAAGCATAGTGTACTGGTTGTATTAACTTCAGCTACTATAAATCAAACGAAAAATCGAGTTTGTTTGTTGCATTTACTCTTTTCTTAGTTGTAGTTTTGCATTTCGGTACTCGAGGTTGGTCACTTGGTCTTCATTACATCATGGAATTATGTTTTGTCCCCCATTCCATTTATAGTGTTTGTTGTTACCCTAAACAAAGAGAAATGCAATTTACATTGTTGCTGCTGAATCAGTCGTTACCTGGTTCATGCTTAGTATTTTCTTATGTTTCCTGCTCTTAGTTCCGTGTTTCTGATACTGTTTTCCTTGAAAATCACTTGTGTCATTTTGCTTCTTCCTTTAGTTTGACATGCTTTGTTTAATTACCGAGAAGTGGGGTACTCTTTTGAGACTTGTGTACTAATTTAGAACAGTTCAAATTTTCAGGTTAAGGATCAAACATACTTTCTTTCTCATCTTTCACAGGGGCAGCTTAGGCAACTACTTTTTCCTCTTGGATGCATCCCAAAGGTTAGAAATATTAACTACGGCACATAATTTCTTCTGTTCAAATAATGGTGATTTTTAGTTGCAGAGGCAGATAATTCAGGAAATGGGATTTCACTGTTAGATAATAAACACCTCCTTGGATTAAATTCTGGTTTGGTTGCGTATTATGTAATTATAATTAGTGAAATATGCATTTTTATTAGAGAATGAATATAAACTTCAGTTTAACTAGTTAACATATTCATCAATCCTATGGAAACTTAAATTCCTGGAGCTACTTATCTTACTAGTATTATTTTAATAAAGTAAATACAAAAGCTTATGTATTGGTTACCGTATTTTCACCAAACTTTGTTCACGTGAGATTATCAACATAGCTCAGTATATCGCACCATGATTCACCAAAGACCAAGCGGAAGACTGCATTTCTTTTCTTCAGTAGCTCTATTGTTTTCCTTCAGAAAAGAGAAAGGGGGAATTCATCAGACTACAAAGGCAACATCTTTCTCTCTCTTTTTTTAATCCCTTGTTGTGAACCTATGCTGTATTGAAGCACATGATTTAGATACAAGCTACCTCTTTTATCTTTTGAACCTTTATGAATGAATAAGCTTTTTATGCTTTCTTTTACCATTTACATACACATAACCTGGTTTTAATTAAAGAATCTGATATTTCGTGTTACTATGGCTCAGTTGCTCGTAGGTCATCTGTGTTGACGAGATGACCTTAATCGATCCTAATCCTACTATGACCTTTACCGATCCTAATCCTACTATGTTTTTTTTAAGAAGCATAATCCTACTATGTTAATCTTACAGCATTGTGGAATCTTTGTAGGACGAAGTGCGTAAGTTGGCTACAAAATTGGAGCTTCCTAACAAAGAAAGAAAGGACTCACAAGGAATATGTTTTCTTGGGAAGGTAATTCTTTTTTTCTGCAAGTCATTTTAGTGAGTTCTTGCTTAGGAAACTAGAGGTTCTTCAACGCTGTAAACCCCCTGGCATTCTTCGATTTTTGCTCCCTATGTTTGTGATGGAAACTTCCCAAATACAAATGCAAAATCTTTTGTGAAATGAGCTCAAAGTTTTTGATTCTTTGTTGCCAGCATTTCAGGTTTAGCTCAGAAAGTCGACTTTTTTAATATATTTACAAAATTTATATGTCAAGTATGTCTTTAGTTCATGCATTCAGGGATGAACTGGAAGATGCATGAGAGGGTGCAAACTAATCAACTTTCTAAAAATTGTTTTTTCTGTATAAATAATGATGATTCAATTTCCTGATTGTATTAGCTGTTGCGTTAGTTTATGGCAGTTGTTGAATTAGTTTAAGCTTCCACTGTTGGTTCATTTCATCTTTGATTATGCTAATCTTTCAGCAGTTTTTTTTTTTTTTACTTTTTAAAGTACACTGCTTCACCATTAATTTTCAGTTTGCAACAGTTGTATAATTTCATCCTTTTTGTGGAATATAGATAAAGTTTAGCGAGTTTGTTGCAAGACATATCAGGGAGTTGGAAGGCATCTTACTCGAAGCTGAGACTGGAAATTTCCTCGGGAAACACGGGATTTTGGTTCTACACCATTGGTAAGCGCCAAGGTTTACGCCTCCCTGGTGGACCCTGGTATGTTTGCCCCTATCTATCAGGCATCTCGATGGGAATATATTGGGACTCTTAGGCGTCAACTGTAGTACTTTCAGGCTTGTTTTTTAGGAGTAATTACATTCCTATTTGGGCTAAATGATATTATGTTCTATACAACCCTGCATTTTCTGCAGGTATGTTGTCGAAAAGGATGTTGAAAACAATGTAGTCTTTGTATCGAGAAACTATTTCTCTTTTGAGAAAAGAAGGCGAAGGTTAATTAGTTGGTACCTATCAATTTTAGACTCTCAATGCTCATAGATATTGATGAATTTTCGTCTAGCATGTCTCCTGTACCTTATGTCACAAAGCTTAATTAGTTGGTACCTATCAATGAATCATGTCAAGGACTTTTGATCATTCAAATAATTTTATTAAGCAATCTTTCCGATACTTAGATTGCTCATGGAAGTAAGACATTCTCAGGTACGACACGGGCCCAGCTTCTATAGTTGCAGCCTAACAATGGAACCAGGTGAAGATTGCAAGGAAGATGCTGCTGTTGTCCATTTATGTGAAGACGATCAAGGATTAGCTGCGGGCCAATTTGCTGCCTTCTACAGGGAAAATACCTGCTTAGGTTCTGGTGTAATTCTGGAATCTTGGGACGATCAGGGTTTCCCTGTTTGTGATAAAGCTCTTGAAATTGCTGAAATGAAGGACAAAGCAAAACTCGGGAAACCAGTTAAGATAACGACTAAGCAAGAGTCGTCTTCTCCAAGGAACACTAAGCAGAAACACATTGGTGAAGAGCTTAACAAAGAATCCGTGGATGTAACGGAGTCACATATACAGACATCTAAAGAAGGGTTAATGTCTGGTTCTCCTCTAAATTTGTTTCACAAACTTAAAGAGAAGCTCATGTGTATTTTCTAGGTCACTCTGTAGTAGCTTTATTCTTGTAAAATGTAGTTTTAATTGGATACCTCGAATTTACTGTGCCGAGAAAGTGAAATGATAGATGGTCCAAGAGATCAGAAAGGCCAATTTTTTTGAAAATCTGATTATGTGCAGGGCCTAGAGGCCAACAAATACTACTATTACCAGCAGAAATATTATTGGATAATATTTTATTGTATCACAGAAAAAAAAAAAAGGATAATGTTTTTAGTAGTTGCAACTTTTGTTGATTGAATTTGAATTTGTCAATGCACCTCAACCCAGCTACATCCAGGGGTCTTTTTTACCCCTATGCATTTGATCATGTCTTCCACATTCTTAGCATCAGACCATCTATTTACACTAGCATATATGTTGGCCAAGGCCCTAAGAGAACCCAAACTTGCACCTTCAGTAGTAATAATAATCTGGCCAAGCCGGTCGCACATCTCCCTATCTCCATGGATTTTATAAGCATTAAGGAGTGCACTCAACACTGATCCATTTGGTGCCACTGGCATCTCCCTGACAAAAGCTTCCGCTTCGTATAAGAGTCCAGCTCTACCATACATATCAACAATACAAGCATAATGCTGCATATCCGGTATGATCTTATAAATGTTTTTCATAGCTTTTAAAAAACTGAATCCTTCTTTTACAAACCCTCCATGGCTACAAGCAGATAACAAGCTAAGGAAAGTGACACTGTCAGGTCGGAAGCCATTGATCAACATAAAAGAGAAAAGCTGCATAGCTTGTTTACCCTGGCCATACCATTTATCATGATGGTCCATGAAAACAAATCCTTGCATCTTAAACCTTTAAACACCTTAATAGCCATTTCCATGTTACCAAATTTGACATACATGTCCAGTAAAGCATTCCACAGGTGACTGTAACCGCCCATCATTAAATCATGTCGCCCTTCCATGTATGAATGAACCCATTGCCCCAAACTGGAAGATCCTACTGAAACGCACACGGATAAAATAGTGATCAAAGTTGCATCATTGGGCGTAGTTTCTCCTTCTTGAATCATCATATGAAAATAACTAATTGCATCTTCATAAAACATTGCTTTTGCATAACCACTGATCATCGTAGTCCAAGAGATAACATCTCTGCTACGCATAGATTCAAACAAATTACGTGCAGTAACAGTACACATGCATTCAGAGTAGAGATTCAATAACGCATTATCGACCCAAATATTATCATCACCAACTGAGTTCCTAATACTATAACCATGAACAGATTTCCCCAAGTTAACAGCTCTCAATAAAGAACAAGCTGACAGAACAGTAACTAAAGTCATTGAATTAGGACTACAATCAATCGATCTAAAGACTTCAAGAGCTTCCTCCTCATACCCATTTTTAACTAGCCCTTGAATTATTGTAGTCCATGACACAATATTAGGAGATGACATATCATCAAATGCACGACGAGCAAGGTTTGTTGAAAAACAACTTGAAGCAATAGCAGAATCTTTCTCATGTGAATTTTTTGATCTAATTGATAGGAGGGAGAGCTGAGTTACGCTCTGCGAATCGGCGATTAACTCGGTGACCTTTTTCTTCTTGGATTTCGTTTTCAGTGCGTCTTCGACAATAATTCAGGTGTTCATTCTGATTTTTTCTTCTTGATTTCATTTCCAAATGATCTACTATCATTAATTCAGGTGTTTTAATCATGGATCTTTGTCCTGAAACACCTGTTAATGTAGCTCATCATTCTGCAAATTTAGGTTTTAGTGATGATACATCCTACAAGAAGGTTCCATCGATTGATTTACCTGATGATCTTTTTGAGGAAAGTTTAAATCCATGGAAATTTTCACTTATTGGTCGTTTAGATTTATAAAAGATTAAATTCATAAATGCAGCAATAATTCTCAGAAATCAATGGAAATTAGTAGGAGACTGCAAATTGATTCCATTAGGAAGGGGGTTCTTTACAATTAAGCTTGATAATGAAATTGATAGAGCTTATATCAAATCAAGTACTTGGGAAGTTATAGATCAAATTCTTAAACTCAGAAATTGGGTTTCAAATTTTCGACCAACTCTTCAAAGAACCTCTAAAGCTTATGTGTGGGTAAGATTTCCTAGGTTAGGTCTAGAATTCTGGAGGGAGAAAATTCTTTTCTTAATTTGTGAACAATTTGGAACTCCAATGAAGATTGATGCAGCTACCGCAAAGTGTGAAGTTGGCTATTATGCAAATGTGTTAGTAGAAGTTGATTTTTCTCAATCCATTCCTAATAAGATATGGATAAACACTAAATTAGGTGGTTTCTTTCAGGATATATTGATTCCAGATTGTCCTAAATATTGCAGTACTTGCAGCATTATTGGTCACTTGCTATCAGAATGTAGAGTGGAGAAAAATAAGCATCAGGTCAATCACAGGGCAGTGAATAAACATAATCATGTAAGAACTCCTCCTGCACCATTTGATATTTGTGACAGATCAGAAGTTGGTCATTCTTCCAACAATAAGAACTTACAGCAAACACAGAATACCAACCCTGAAGTAGATTCAATTGTTTCTAGCATTGTAACACCTGGTTTACAAAAAGGAGTTGGAGATTATGGAGTAATTCATTCAGCAAGTAATAGATTTCAAGCTTTGGAACATACAGAAACTGTTGTTGAACATGAAGCTTCTAGTGTGGATGAAGAAATTATAGCAGATATAGAGCCAACAAAATTACTTCAAATTGCTGATGCTACTGAGCTAAAAAAAAGTGTAATTAAATTTGTGGATGGTGGCACAGGTAAAGTCACTACTGAATCTCCTAAATATACTTCTTGGACTAAAGCTGTAGTCTCTCCAATGATCACAAAAACTATTGATACTTCACAAAGTAAAGAAACATGAAAGGTTCAGTCTGCAGAAAAGAATAAAGCCAATGCAAAGGCAGTGAAGTATAATTTCAGGAAGAATGTAAGGAAAGGAGGTGTTCCCCAAACCATGAAAATTTTATTTTGGAATATAAGGGGCCTTAGAAGAGCTAGGGCCCAGGAAAAGTTAGAGATTTAGTTCACCATTTCAGTCCTACTTTGGTTTGGGTAGCTGAACCAAGAATAAATTGTACTCCTTCTTTTTGCATTAAATTGAATCTACCAGGTATGCAGTCCATGGAAATTCATAATTCTTCATCTAATCATAAAGGCAATATTTGGTTATTTTGGAATCAATCAGTAGTTACTCCTACAATAGTTTCTATTACTAGTCAAATGATAACAGTAGCAATTGGGGATGTTTTAGTTTCTTGAGTTCATGCACATGTTGATATTGTGCAAAGAAGATATTTGTGGTCAGAAATGCAACTAATAAGTGATCTAAAGAAACCTTGGGTTATTTTGGGTGACTTTAATGCAGTAATTTCATTAGAAGACAAAGTGGGAGGCAGAACACCATCTAGAAGAGCAATGTTAGATTTCGATGAATGTCTGGATAAGTGTGAACTGTTACAAGCTCCCAAAATTGGATTGGACTATACTTGGTCTAACTGTCAGTATGGAGCTAAGAGAATTCTCTGCAATCTTGATAGAGCTGTTTTTAATCAGGAATGGCTAGCTAAATATCCTGACTGGGGATATAAAGTTGGTTTGAGGGTAGTGTCAGATCATTCTCCACTTCTGGGAGGTTGTGCTAACATTCCAAATCCAAAAAAATGTCCTATGAGATTTCAAAAGATGTGGCTAGAACATCCTGAGTTTGAAAAGTTGGTAAAAGAAAGCTGGCCTGAAATTCTTATTGGTGATCCAGCTTTTGTCTTTATGCAAAAGTTAAAAAGATTAAATTTTTTTTTGAAGGAATGGAACTGGAAGGTATTTGGTAATGTCCATGTCAAAATAAAAGAAGCGGAGGAAAATGTAAAGGCTAAAATGATTATTTATGATAGAGATCCTCATAATGAAAATGCACTGAAAGAATTAGTGCAGGCTCAAAATGAATACAATTCTAGAGAAGTCCAATACAATACCATGATGAGACAAAAATCTAGAATTAAATGGGTCAAGGAAGGTTCAGCTAATACATAGTTCTTTCACTCTAATGTCAAGGTTAGACATAACAAAAATTTGATATGTGAAATGGAAGATAATGAAGGCAATATTATTTCATCTCAAGATAAAATAACAGAATTACTTGTTCAATTCTATGAGAAGAAACTTCAATATCAAGAAGTGACAGTGCATGAATCTTTACTTGATGTAATTCCTGATCTAGTTACAAGTGAAGAACAGGCCATGCTTGATGCAATACCAACTGAAGTTGAAATCAAACAAGCTATTTTTGATATGGATGCTGAAAATGCTCCTGGTCCAGACAACTTTTCAGGTATGTTTTATAAAGCTTGCTGGGATATAATCAAGACTGATTTTGTCAATGATGTTCAGTTTTGTTGGAAGAGAAGATTTATTCCTAGAGGACTCAATTCAAATTTTCTAGTTCTGTTACCAAAAGTTCAAGGAGCAAAAAAGCCAAATCAATTTAGGCCTATTGGGTTAAGTAATGTAAGCTTCAAGGTGTTTAATAAAATCATTACTACCAGAATGGGTGGATTAATACAAAGACTAGTTTCACCTTAGCAAGTGGCCTACATCAAGGGGAGAAGCATACATGAGCAAGTTCTTCTAGCCTCTGAACTAGTGAATAAGATGAAAACAAAGAGAAGAGGAGGGAATGTTGGCTTGAAATTGGACATCTCTCAAGCCTATGATTCAGTAAGCTGGGACTTCTTATTTAAAGTTCTTCAAAGATTTGGTTTTTCAGCTAATTGGTGTCAGTGGTTGAGATTTTTATTTGAATCTGCCAAAGTATCTGTAATGGTGAATGGTGGACCTAATGGTTTTTTCTCTATGGGAAGGGGTTTGAAGCAAGGAGATCCTTTGTCTCCAATCTTATTTGTTCTTATGGAAGAGGTTCTAAGTAGAGGTTTAAATCATTTGGTTAGCTCCAAAAAAATGCAACCAATGGTTAATAGAAAAGGTGTTTATCCTACTCATTTGCTCTTTGCAGATGATGTTTTTATTTTTAGCAATGGGTCCAAGAAGAGTTTGAATAATCTGCAATGTTTACTTCAAAGCTATCAAGACAGCTCAGGTCAAGTTATAAACAGAACAAAAAGCAAATGTTTTGTAGATGGTTGCACACCAGTAAAGCAGAATCAAATCTCTAACTCTTTGCAAATGGAACTCACTCATTTTCCAGATAAGTACTTAGGTGTTATACTAATGCCAGGAAGAGTGAAGTCAAGCACTGTATGGTCAATAGTGGAACTAATGCAGTAGAATCTAGCTACTTGGAAAGGTAAACTCCTTTCTTTTCAAGAAAGATTAGTATTGATTAAATCTGTATTATCCAGCATACCAATATACAATATGGTTGTATATAAATGGCCCAGCTCAGTAATTAAACAGTGTGAAAGGATAATGAGAAACTTCTTATGGTCAGGAGACAGTGAAACTAGGAAATATGATATTCTTGCTTGGAATAAGGTTTGCACTCCAACCAGTGAAGGGGGATTAGGAGTAAGAAGATTAGAAATAGTTAACAGAGCTCTCTTAATGAAAATGATGTGGAATTAGTTAACTTCTGATGCTGAATGGTCAAAAAAAATTGCTGCTAAATACAAGGATAAAAATGGGCAATGGTGTACATAATGGAAATATTCCTCTGTTTGGTCTGGTTTAAAATGGGCATGGCAAGCTCTCAAAAATGATGTGAGATGATGCATTGGTAATGGGGAGAAAATCTCAGTGTGGTTTGATATTTGGATTGGCAATGGGCCACTGATTGAAATCACAAGGTATACAGATTATGTTAAAACTCATATTTCTATGACAGTGCAGGAATTACTTGATTGCAATCATTGGAATATTCCCCCTAAAGTGCAGCATTATTTACCTTCCACATTGCCAATTGTAAGTGGTGGAGAAGATAAAATCATCTGGACTGGGGATTTGAAAGGTAAATTCTCTACATCAGCAGCTGTTAACAAAATCAGACATAAAGAACCAACTCTGCAATGGCCATCTAAAATATGGAGATCATTTCTACATCCTGGCATTGCAAGTAATATATGGAAAATTCAGCAAGGTGTTTACATGGATGATGAAAAGAAAATGAATCAAGGTTTTTCTATGGCTTCTAAATGCTGCATTTGCAAACAAAGTCAAGACAGCATGTCACATCTGCTATGGTCATGCAACTTCAGCACAAAAATCTGGCAATGGTTAGGTGATATTTTTAACTTCCCAATTCCTATTTCCTTTGATAATGTGCTTCAACTTGCTAGTCAGAAAAGCCCCATAATTCAAGAGATTTGGTTAACAGCAGCATGCCTGACCATAAGAGAACTCTGGTTCCAGAAAAACAGATTTTTTTTCGATAATATACAGCCCAATGAAAATCTTTTCAAAAGCAGAGTTATGAGTTTGGTTCACTTTGGTAGCTACAGAATGAAGGGAACTAAATGGAATCAGGATTATGACAACAACATTTTACAATTCTTTAACATTAGTAACATAAAAACAAGATTTCATTCAATTGTAGAATGTCATTGGTTTGGTCCAGCTGAAGGCTATGTGCTATTCTGTTGTGATGGTGCATCAGTTGGGGATCCAGGGAATGCTGGATTTGGAGTTATTGCAAGAGATCATAAGTGTCAGGTGCTAGGTACAATCTCAGGAGGCATAGGAGTAGCAACAAACTACATTGCAGAAGTACTAGAAATTGTATGTGCCATTGAATGGGCAGTCAAGTTATTCTGCAGCAAAATTATTATAAAATCAGATTCTAAATTTGTAGTAGAAGACTTCAAAAACAGAAACATTCCTTGGTTCATTATGTCCAGATGGTTGAAGGCTTGCAGTTCTCTAGCAGAAATTCATTATGTCCATTGTTACAGAGAAATCAACTTTTCTACAGATCAATTGGCTAAAAAAGGAGCAAGATTGGCACTGGGAGAGATTGTGCAGCATGTGGGAAGACCCCCTTTCATGATTCAAGTTGAAATGCCCGATAGAAAATACTACAGATTCTGCTAGGAGTTAGCTTTCATTTTTGCTGTATCTTTTTTGTTTTCTTTTTAGTTCTTTCCTTCTGCTTGTAAACTTTTGGTTATTCTTAATAATAAAAATATGTGATTCAGCAAAAAAAAAAGATTCACGACGAGCAGAAAGAACGTCCCCGAAATCTGAATAGAATCGGATAAGAGAGTTTTGGATGAAAATATCAGAACCATGACCAGATTTTACACTACATGCATGGATTTCACATCCTTTTCGAAATTCATGCAGTATGGAACATGCCTTGAGGGAATAAGTATAACTGAAGTGGTCATGGGTAGTTGGTTTTTGATACATCTGGTTGAATAGTAAAACATCATTTTTTGGATATTTTGTGAGTGTTAGGGTTCTTAGAAGAGAATTTAATAGATTGGGTTTCAGTGTTGTTGTAATGTGAGCTTGAATCTGTTTAAGCTGTTGAGAAGTTAGAAGAGAAGAAGTGCATTTTGTACGCATAACTTGAAACAAAGCTAACACTCGCACCAAAAATGATCATTTTTATCTTTAAAAAGAAAAAACCACCACTTGGGCTTTGTACTGGGCCTGTGTTTGGTTAAGTCCAGGTGCATACTGAAGTACGAGAGTTTGAGTTAACAAAACAACTCCTGGTTGCACAGGATAAATACCCCTCCATCGTATAACTCTTTCATTTTCTCTAATTTCTCAAAAACGAAGTAGAAACTCTTTTTCTCTCTCACCTCTGTGTATATCTTTCTCAATCTAGGGTTTCTAAATGGCGATGTCTGGGCGTTTCGGTTCAAAACTATCACTCATCAGTAAGGTTTTGCAAACTGATGCACTTGTTACTCAGAGACCAGCAGCCCTTCAACAAACCTCTGAGGTAATAATAATTTCATTTTTAACTATAAATCTTGTTCCGATTATTAACCTGATCTGTTCTGTAAATCTCGTAAAATGAATTAGATTTAGTAATATGTGAAAATCATTTACTTGATTTTTGATGATCTTTCGTAAATCTGAGATTTTTTGTTGTCGTTGAATTTAGCTTTCCTTTAATATTTTCCCCAAATGCTTGTTATGAGATTAATATTTAGGTGATGAAAAAAAAGGTTTAAGTAACACACCACTCAGTTTATATGCATCTGATTCTTGAGAAGGTCCTTCTGAAACTCACGTTTATTGTCTATTGGGTTAGTTTTTTTTGTTTTGATGGCTGAATCCTTTTTATAGGTCTTGAGGAATTATGCTACTGCCACAGGAACCAAGGAGGCAAAAGTTAGGGTATGATACTGTCGTTTCTTTTTTCTTTTTTTCTTTTGTTTGAAGCTTGTATGGCATATTTAGGTACATTTAGCACCAATGAAGCATGACCATCAGAAAATTGTCAATGTAGTGGTGGCCTCGTTGTTTGTTTTGGCAATTATTTTATCTTGTCTATGTTACTGTGATGGTTTTAAGCAAAACTTAGAACTCATATAGCAATGGAACTGTTGTTGTGAAAGGAAAAAGGAAATTCCAACAATTGTTTTCTGTGTTAGAGCCTAAGAAATTTCAAACCAGCGCCATTTTAACACTTCATCAATAGTTATATTCTAAAATTAAAGATTAAACATGGATATTTCCAACATCATTGTAGAAAGAGTATATCATCTAAAAAAATTTGGTTCTATACATATGAGGTACTGGACTACTGGTATTGATTTAATGGAATATTGTTTTAACTAGCTTTTTAAAGATTAAAGTGTATACAAGCATTGCGCATAATAGCAACTGAAGGAAATAACTAACCTTTTCCAGCTTCTGGGCAAACTTCAGTTAAATTATTAACTAAAAGGAAATTAGAATTATCTATATGTGTTTGATGAGCTGCTTGATTGACACGTCACCGGATTCTATATGGCATGAATCACGATTCTATCAGACCTGTACACGACCTCTCTTTCTACCACAGTTCTCATTTGTGTATATGCAAGCACGATAACTTTTCCATATGTGATGCGCTCTTAAGGTTATACAACCTCCAATTGCACAGCTGAACTAGTGAACTCTAAATTTCCACATTGAGTTGGTATCACATATCATCCAACTGCACTTGCTATGACTCGATGAGCGTAGCACCTTTTGTATCTGGAACTGGGAGAGTTAAATGTTAGAGGGTTCAGGTGTCTATAGATCAGTATTATTAATTAAAAATATTATTGTTCTACAATTTTTCTCCTAGAATAAGCAGTAGTATAATTATCACTGAATCAAAAATCGTTTTATTGTTTCTGCCATCTGGAGTAAATCCTTCCATCGATAGTCTAAAGCTTGAAGTCTTGATTGTCTTTGGTTTATGTCCTTTTTTAATTGGTCTTTAATTGCATTTCAGGTGCCTCTTGCTTTGTTTGGTGGGTCTGGCAACTATGCGTCTGCTTTGTACATCGCAGCAGCAAAGGCCAATGCAGTTGAGAAAGTTGAGGCTGAATTGCTAGACCTTGCTGATGCTTCAGCAAGAAGTCCAATGTTTTCACAATTTACACAGGATTTGTCAGTGCCCAGAGATACGCGATTGAAGGCGATAGAAGCAATTACTGCCGACGCTAAGTTTTCAGATATTACAAAGAATTTCTTGTGTAAGTACAAATTTCTTTGAAGAACTTATAGGTTTTGTATTGCTGGACTTGTTACTGAAAACATAGAGTTCTATGTCAGTTTGTAGAGCTTACCAGTTCCACATCCATGACACTGGTATTTTTATATGGCATCAGAGTACTAGCTTTGGACATAAAATCTTTCAGGTTCTTGACTTATACATTAGCTCGTGTGTGATTGTAATTGCTAATTATGCTCATTCCAGTGACCGATTAATGGAATTTGTTGGTACGCAAGTTTCATGATGTCTGTACTGTGTTGTGTTTTTCTAAAGCTTATTTGTATTGCTGCGGCAACTAAAAAGAGGACTAGAAACTTGCATCAATAGCAGAAGTGGTATTGATTTATTTTCACATGGAAAGAAGTGCTGATAAACAAGGTGGCTAATGAGCTAGGAATGTACGATGTTGCTGGTGTTTGAGTTTAAAGTAGGAAAAATCTTTTGGTCGTTTGAACTTGGGATAGCTGTTCTACACAACTGACTCGGTATCACTAGAGCATTTTATTATGATTTATGAGCCACTAGCATAAATTTGATCTTCATATTGTATATGACCATCAACCTTTGGGTCAATAAACATTAGTCTGCTCCTGAAGAGTGTCCTTTTCTGGTTTCATGACATCTTCTTTAGACTGGGCAATGGGTCCTCTTCGGTTTTTGTAGTTCAGTACATTTAATTGTTGAAGCCTGCTTGTGAGAAGGGTAATGTAACAAGTATCCAAGTTAAGCTAGATTTGGCTTCTACGGAAGCCTCATACAGTCATACTTATGCCATCTGTTACAGCTGTATGTGTTGTATTCAGTTTACTTCTGTTACAGGTTTATATGCTTTATTCAGATTACTTAAATGTTGTTGTATCTGACATGCATGTTTACAAATGTGTGAATGGCTCTTATCTTTGTTTCTTTGTGCGATATCGTTTGTATTGTTACTAATCTGGCGATTTCCTCTTATAGCTGTCAAACTACAAACCATGAAATGTGTGATAGCTGTCCTATATCACTGCGTTTGTTCAAAACCCTTAAGTTATTGTGTTGTTCACTTTGTATCACCTGTTAAGTTTCTTTACATAAATTTTCTGCATCATGGCATTCCTGATTATTTACTTTATTTTGTGCCAGCTGTTTTGGCTCACAATGGGAGACTACGCCACATTGATACTATCACAAAGAGGTTTGTGGAGTTGACCATGGCACACAAGGGAGAGGTGTCTGCCATTGTTACAACTGTCATTGTAAGCCCACTTTACTCCTCGAAGTGTTTATATTCAGGCCAACTTCTAAGAGCAACATGCCTTAGTATATATTGTAGCTTGTAAAATATAGAGGGTGTGAGTTTTAAGGTTTAAGGATACTCGATGTTGATGAATTAAGCATATAAACTACTAGACTTATGTGGATGTTGTTTGTAACTGTGTTATTATTAAACCCTTAATTTATTTGTTTTTTCGTGTTCTTTTCCTTTAGCCTCTGCCAGCAGATGAGGAGAAACAGCTGAAAGAGACACTGCAGGAAATTATTGGACAGGGAAAGAAGGTTAAGCTCACACAGAAGGTAAAAATGGACCCACTTATCCATGTTCTTGGGTTCCTGTTTTTCTATTGGTATCATTCTTCTGAAACCAATTTACACAGCTAAGTAGATGCAAAAGTCTGATTGATGGTAGCACCTTCTTTTATTGGCAGATTGATCCCAACATTCTTGGTGGACTAGTGGTGGAATTCAGTCAAAAAGTTTTTGACATGTCTATCAGGACTAGAACACGCCAAATGGAGAGGTTCCTTCGCGACCCTATTGATACCCTATAAAAGATCATGCCAGTTTCTGGATGCAACACCTTCTTTTTTTCTTCCAGATTTTCTTGTACTTCTGCATGCCCAGCAAATATCTGAAAAAGAGAAAAAAATATAGATGTGTTGCTTTTTGAAAATGTGCAGAAGATTGTATTTTGTTTTTGAACTTTGTTTGAGCTGGTGGGCTTGACCCACCCATCCATAAAAATAAAAGGTTGCAGGAGATTCTTCTTAACGACCGTCCTGTTACTTTTGTTTCTTAATTAATTGAAACATATTACCGCAGATTTGACCTGACATTCATTGTGTATGAAATGACACTTAAAACAAATTCACCTTTTCAAGTATGTAATGTTGGAATTTTAGCTCCTTAATCTTTATGCTTTACCAACCTAGTATTAACATACTCAACAACTCACTGAAAAAAACACCTATGACACTAAATATAGTTCATAGTAAAACAAGTTAAGAACAGGAAAATAGAAACACTCAAGACACTAAATTTTTCATGACTTATTATCAACTTCTATTTCCTCACATTTCTCAGATGGAATTATCAGAAAAATACATATGTATAAGAGGCTAGGAGAGGGCTAAGTCATTAGCTATGTGTCATCAAACCTATCCATCATTAGTTGGATGACATCAGCAGGAGAGTCATAGGACACCTAAGCTGCTGACTGTAATCCTAATTAGCATTAACCCAGATTAACCAAAACATGATTACCTTAAGCTAAACAGGAATACCTTAAGCCAAACTGATTTGTTGCTAAACCAACACAAAGTCTAAC
>JAJJMB010017528.1:511483-552038 GCA_023531105.1 Papaver atlanticum
TTGCATTAATTTAAAATTGAAATATGATTTGAATTAATTAGTTGTCAGTTAATTTGATGATGTATGCTTAGCTTAAATGTTTTGATACATCATGCTTAGCATTTAGAACTAATATTTTGAAAATCTACTTAGGAAAAAATAAGAGTCACCATATCATATTTTATTTGGGTTATAATTGTTGAGAATAAATAAATTGAACCACATGCATGAGAATTGGCCAAATCCTTAAGTCCCAATACCTCTCGCCCATTGTTTATAATTTTTGTTTATATATTTTTATTAAATTTAGAAACTCGAATCTTCACAAGTCCGAGAGTTTTAACTAATTTACTACAACCACTTTAAAAATCACATCATAATGCCTTTATCTTTTGAACAATGCATCTTCACTGTTTGAAGGTTTTCATGATGGAAGTAAATCCCTTGTAGACACAATTGACTTCTGTATCAGAGGCTCTTTAATGGCGATCAAGTACTTCTGAGTCCAAAAGGTCAATTTTTTTATCGAGATGGTTTAAACAAAACCCGGTCAACGGATTGGTCAAGGCCCGGTCCATTGGATTGACTAGGTCATGGTTAACAAAAGTCCACATATATGGTCCATTATATATGAAGTACTCAGGCCCATCGATAATAAACTTGAAACTATTCGTATATAGGCCCAAATTTATTGTTAACCTTGAGATTGGAAATTTCATTATCCAACTTTAGTGACCGGAAAACAATTGTAACCATATCCGATGATGATGAAAATTATACAAAAGATTCATCAAAATATTTCTCTGAAAATAACAAAATTTCAAGGTAATCCAACGGCTAGATAAAAAGATATACATGACACCATATGACTGTTCCAATTCACGTTTCTGTGAACACAGCTTGAAATATCACGTACTTTGGATTATTTACCATGGTTGGATCTGTATGAAATTTATACAGTAGATTCATAAAAATAATATACAAAAAAATAGCATAATCCAACGGTTGAAATTATCAAAACTTAGGTTTTTCGACGCTGTTAAAAATTAGGGTTTTTCTGAACTACACAGTTTTATTAAAATCAGGTTTTAGAGATTGCATTATATTCCGATTTGATTGAAGTTTTAACACTGTAAGTAATACCTAATTGGGTCGAATATATCAAAATTTTATGAAAATCTAACGGTGAAATCTCTATGTTTTATAATCATACGTTTGTGGAACCCTAATATATACTGTGAAAACAAAATGTCTTCGTTCAAAAGAAATACATGGTAATGCATCCATGATGATAAACAAATATGATCAGGACCATGCTAATCTTCAAGAAATAATCCATAACCAATCTTGAACGAAGAAAAAAAAAAGCCTTTGTTGGTAGAGTCGTGCTTGATAACGTTTTGGAGTAATAATCACAGAAAAACACAAAGAGACGGAAAGTTTCTTATTGATAAGAGAGAGGGGTTACATGGATACAATATTCTATATATACATTGAAAGGCAAACCCTAGGTATCTAATTGGGCCGTAGGCCCTATAACAAAACCATATATATTCATATTTTTGTAACAAATTAATATTGTATAACAAAAATTAATGAGAAGGAAGATATTTATAAGTGATTCTAAATAAACACATTGAGAAAAGAAAATGATATATATTATTCTAGGTTTAAAAAATGTATTTACGCATTAAATTTCGGAAACGGATACCTTCTTATTTATCATATATATTGACTATGCTTGGAATCTAATTTGATGTCTCATTCCGTATCTAAAAAGATTGAGATTTGAATCCGGAATGAATTTGGAATGAATTTGTTTTAGGGGTTATGGCCTTGTAGCTTACTGGGCTATCTCTGCAGATACCTATTTAGCACAAAATATATCTACAAACTAACAACTTTGTCGTAAGATCTTATTTTTTTGATGACATGTAATATTGCTCGCACAAGATTAGTCATGTTTAGAGGATTTAACTTTCTGAGATACAACGAAAGTAATATCCTTTTTTTTGTGTGTGGAAACCAGCACTCTAGTTCGAAGATTCAAACATCTGACCTCCTCAAGTACGAGATCCATGGTTCTAGACAACATACAAGTCAGTTTAAATAACTCTGGTGCCCCTTATGGATTGCTCTGGCTAAAGTTATTTCGGCACACATTGACTATGAACTTAACTTTCTCCGACTATGTTAGATCTAACTTACTATTCAACACCAAGGGAAAGCTCTAAAACCTACTCTTCATTTTTCTTTTCTTTTTTTCATCGCCCCCCTTGAAGAACTGCACCGTCATAAACCTTAGATCATAAGACAGTTAAGTGGAATGTAACTTGGAAGCTGGTTTTGTGTAGGAAAGTGAAATGACGAGGGTACCAAGTGCACTACAACCTTTTCGTATCAACCTACTATAGACACACCTTATATAATCTTACAGAAACAATAACTGCTAAAAGATACTTCAACAACATGTTAAATTGGTATGTAGTTATATGTTCGACACTGAACTAACTATGGGATCCTATACCAAGTTGACTAACGTAAGAGTGTATTTAATTTTATTATATAAATAAACAATATAATGCGGAAGTAAAGTAAATAACACGACACACAAGATTTTGTTAATGAGGAAAAATCATTGGCAGAAAAACCTCGGGACATAGTCCAATTTTGAATACTCCCAGAATTAAGTCGTTGTACAAATTGACTATACCGCGTATGGTTGAGACCAAGTAAACGACTCCTGGTTACTCAAATTATTCAGTATGCCTGCGCCTACAACCAATCTGGTATACACACGTGAATCCTAAGATAGTCTATTATCTTAAGTCGTTTCACTTGTTGTGAAGACTTCTGCTCTCACCTCCTTTATATAGTAACCCGAAACAATAAATGACTAACCTGTTCCAGTAACCAACTCATTGTGTAACTCCCAAACCCGACAATGGTCAGAGATAAATTGAGTATAAAGGATATTTCGTTTATTCAATATAAACTCTTTTGGTCAAACATCAAACCAAGACAAAGATTATCGAAATAATATATCTCTGTGAACAAGCTCTATCAAAGCAACTCTACAAGGAGAAACAACTAGACAGTTAATCAAGTTTGATAAATCAAGGATTACTATATCATTAACCAATCAAATCAATGATCGAAAACTAAAATAAAAATATGATTTAGATTCCCACCAACGGTATTAGTAAAAGCCTCTTGATCCCAAAGTCGGCTTTAATTGAAGGAAACTCAAGAGATTTCACCTAATTAGATTACTCTCCTCTATCAACGAATTGGCTTCTCACACTAACAGTTAGGCAGTGTGTCTAGGGATGAGTTTGTGAGAATACAATCTCCATTATTTATAGTGTTATGACCGAGGCTTGTTTGGACAACGAGAGGAATTACCAAATCCGAAAACCCTTAAAGTATGCAATAAATGTATATTTTTTGTTTTTGACAAATTCCAACTCTAATCAAACTAATATAGCGAAATCGCTCATAGTTGACAACTAATATTAGCCAGCATACATTCATATATTTTACTAATATTGTAAATAAATATATGCAAACCTCTGGGATATGGTATAAATTCAATATCTAAAAGATATTGGATATTCCGGTTCCAGGATATTGCGTTGAGTATCTAAAAATATAAAAAGATGCATTTTATGATATTCCTCTATATCTAAAGAAAAATACTTGAACATTAAGTAATAATATTTTAGCACATGTTCAAATCACTATGTCAACATTATGTGAACACTCCAAGTTCAATCCGTATGCATCTCGATGTTTGTACAAACCCAAAGATCACCAAACATATCGAAAATGAAATCATGGATTAAACTCAAAACATGATTGGCCAGGGATCGGTCCTGCACCTGGGATCGGTCCTTGCTACAAGGGATCGGTCCTTACCGGGGATCAGTCATGGGATCGGTCATGAGCTCTCTTTCGACTACGAAACATAATTTCACAAGTCTACTTCCTTAGATTATGTTTATGATATTCCTTCATATATAATCCCAAGGGTTGAATTCATTTCGGAAGTTCAAACACACTAAATAATAACAAGTTACCAATTAGTGTAACTTCGATTCACAAAGCCTATATATAAACTATACTTCGTAACTCCATGTACTCAAGTTGTATAAAACAAGTAATATAGTTTTCCTTGATACTTTGATCATAGTATAATGACCAAGTCTATGATACTAGAGACAGGTAAACAGACTATACTTCGTATGTTATGTTTTCAGTAAATACTGACTCAAAAGAACAACAAGTCAAGCTTGGTGTTACTAACCTCGAACTTAAAGATGATGTATTCATTCATGCCAATACGTCTTCAGGTTCTTCATGAGTAAGAAGGGCGAGTCTCAACATTTATATGTTCCTAGTCTAACCTAACGAAGTTGACTCTAGAAATCAAATCGAGCAGCTTCGAGATTTGGAACTAAAATATGACAACCAAACTTGACATACTAATGCTTAATGAGTTCGACCGAGAAATGCTCTAATAGAATGTGGTGGTGGAGGAAGAACAAGAAACCCCCTCCTTTATATCCAAGGTCATGATAACTTTTCCTCAGAAAACCTGGTTTCCTCAATCAACATTACTTTCTTAAGTTTGAACTCACGCATCCCCTTAAGTGAACATCAATCCTCCAGCTTCAGTGAGAACCGATAAAATACTGCTGGTTTACGATAATGCTCATTATGAGGCGTTCGCGATTATTTACACTCTTACATCTTATTCCTCTTATTATGCATGAATAGACTTACAAAAACAGAAAAGAAAAAAGAAAAAAGAAAAAATGATTGCAAAACTCCATACATATTGAAAAATCTATGATTGCTATACATACATACATTCGTGAGTTGTACCAAATCTTGTTGTTCATGTATTTTATTGATCAATAGTTATCCACGGGTGCCAAAGTTGAAGAGCAATTTAACCAGATAATATTTCAAGTAGAAAATGGAAGTATTGAGAATTTTTATAATTTTGCGTTTGATTTGTTAGCTAAGGAATGCACAAGGTTAACTATATGCTTTAACATTATTTCTTCCGAACATAGACAAAAATTCAAATATCTTTAGTTGATATAAACATGAATGCATGGAATATTGGATATGGCAAGGTGGATTGCAAGGTAGATTTTGCTGATTGCAAATGTAAATGTATTGATTGTGAAGTGGATTTTGTTGATCTAAAGGTATGTATGAATATTTTTCCATCTTAATTTTCTTAAGATATAGTATTCCTAAACGAACAAAGAGTTCATATATATATATAGTATGTAACCCGTGCTACGCACCGGGACTGATGCGATTATCAGGTTGGTGCGAAGCCCCGCCCCGTGGGTCAAATGCTTCTAAACATCTTCAAAAAATTCTTGAATATGGTTTTTTTTTATGGGTATGAAAATTTGACACCCTTTGGTAATTCCACTATGATATGTGTGCGGAGTTTTTAAAAGATTTAGATATTAGGAAAGTATGAAAGATATTTTAAGTTACACGTCACATAATTTTTTGCTAGAAATTCTTAAATCACAATGGAATATTACTTCGAGATGCATGTATTTATTACATACACCCTTTCCGATAGCAACAAAACATATTAACCAATTTTTTATATATTATTATGTTCAAAAGTTTGGTCGAACTATAGACATGCTGGAAAAGATTCCTAAAGGTCGCTAGATGAGCAATGATCGGGCATGAAAATACTGAAACACCTAATTTATTTAAATTATGTGGGTATGGTTTAAATTACATGGGAAACAAAGAAAATAAAAAAACGCTTAAATGCTACTTAGAGACTCCAGGTTTTTACCGTAGGTACCTGCCCGCTGGAATGGGCTTGCCCTACACCAGTCCCCGTGCCATAGGTACCTAATGCATAACAGACGTGTAAGTTTTCTATTCACCAAGGAAATATATGTCCCTAAGGAGTTCTGGACAGTCATCCTTTTTTAAGAATTTCATTTTCTCATTTTAAATGAACTTCCCAATTTTCCAATCTTCTCATTTTCCAATTTGTGTGAATGAACTTCCCAATTTTCTCATTTTAAAGATTTGATCAATTTTCTTGAATATCTTTGAATAATTCTTGATTAGTCTGTTTGTTTTTAATGGATAGGAAAGTTTAATACCTTTAGTAAAATTTAGTAATCAAACTACTTTTTTAGTATAGTTTAAAAAGGGTTACACGTGCTGGAAGTAAGAATGTGATTTAAGTTACCTACGAAAGAATTTTGTACCAGAAATGCTTCAGTCATAATGGAACATTTATTCTAGCCTTCTAGGTATGTCAACTCTGTACAACCTTGGGCTAGCGTCAACCAATATTTTGTATATTGCTACAACCAAAGTTTTAATAGAATTCTAGCCAAACTGGAAAGAAGTTCCAAACATTGTTGGTTGATCAATCACCACTACCGTTCATACCTAAGTTCCTGTAAATTATTTGTAAATTATCTGTCTACGTGAGAAACAAAAACCATGTTTAAAACTTCAAATTAGAAATTGCGTTGTATGATTAATTGATGCATGATTGTCATCCAACCGATTTTTTCTTATTGCGCATTTTTGTTTATAGTGATACAAAAAATAAACAATGTGTCACGTATGATCGTTAAAAAATAAAAGTTGGTGAATACCAAATTAAAATTATCCAATTCTTAGTTGTTTCATCGCCGGACATGCAATAAATGGTAATCACTAATCATAATAGTGGTTATGCGTATCAAAACATAATCGAAAAATAGAAAAATAAGAAAGTTAGTTTTATATATAAGCCAACAGTCAGATTATATCAACTTTACACGTTATTCTAGTTTCAAAAACATGAAAGCACCAGCGTAGTAGCACAACTTAACAACATGAAGCCACCTGCACCACCGTTAGTTTGATAGTGATTAAGGCCTTATACATCTTTCATATACTTTTCTCCATCAGATTCATCAACCAATATATTCATTTGGGTTTAACGCATGATGAACCATATTCTGATGGCAGATACAACGAAGTAATAAGTATCAGACAACCACTACCTCGGAAAACATAGACATGTTTCCCGTCTTTAGATGAGTCCACTTAATAGCAGCCCTGGTATATTTCAAGCTTAACCACCTCAGCTCTACCGTGTAAGATATTTAAGGCCACTTAACTATTTAATAGGCTTCACTGCAATGTGGTTTAGCTTATTTTCCTGTTTAAAGTCTTGTTTTGACTCAAGTGGAACCCCTCCATAACTACAATCAAGCCAATTCTCATATTACGTGTAAGAAGTGTAAGAAATAAGGCAGTCTAATATTCCCTCACTCCCATCCTTCTTTAAGCAACAACAAATCCTCAATAGAATGGAAATTTTCCCAACACCCCAAAGCACTTGATAAATACAAAGAAAGTGGACGTTTTGTTTCCTGTACACCTGTAGCAACCATTTCACCAAATAAATTGTTTTTTGTACGCCTATAGCAACCAGTTCACCAAATATATATATATATATGGACACCTAAAGCTTTTCCAACCTTCCATTTCCGAATCAATATCCGCCTTTGCTGTTGAAGATAAAACAATAGCTCCTGCACGGAGATCCATAAGAATGACCAACTCATACATAGAAAACAATTACGAAAGAATTAGAGAACTTCTTGGAAGCTTGACTGCAAAATTTTCTCCAAGCACAGATCCTCGTCAGTAATGTCGTTTGGGGTAGATGGTACGGTCACCCTTCATTTCATAAGACACTACAACAATACTGAGTTTTAGTGACACCAAGAAACCGTCGCAGTTGATCAAAAATCTAAGGCAAAAAGTAATCTCCTATCCATGCATCTTTATCACTACAAATCCAATGGGTCATAATATCCATTCCCTACCTGACCAAGATACCCTTAGCAAATCTTTGCGCAATATATTTTCTTTTCCTCTGAACCTCAATATCAACATTAATTATAACTTACCAATGGGTGGCAATGTAACACGCATGGAAATTAAATGAAAGAATATATCATACACAAATTTAAGATTGATTACGAAAGTGATGATATCGTTAATACTTAATACGTCATTTATCTTCTTTCAAGAGTTTATGGTAATTGTATTCTTCATTAATTACAGAAAAAGAGAAGAAAAAAAATTGGACATTGTGGGACTTTTCAGCTACGGTAACAGGAAGCTTGATAAGAAAAAAACAATGAAAATCACATGTAAGAAGAAGAAAGATGATCCACGGATATTTATATATATATATAAATGGCCATCTGTGAACTTTGCAACAATTGAATGAATAGTCATTTCTAGGGATAATTCTAGAAAGTGTGTTTTGCATCCGCAAGTAAGATGTAAACACCAACTAAGCTAAGGACTCCAACACTTTTCCATAGTGGTTTCACTTAATACATCTAAAAAATTAGGTAGCACCGACTAAGCATGTGTAAAATTAAAGTAACCAAGAATGTAAATAAGGGTTTCCTTAATCACTAAGACCAACTCTTTTCAAACATTAAATCACTAATATAAACTATCTAGAATCTAGTGAAGTACAAAGTAAAATTTTAAGCAATAAACTCAATGCTGTTGGTGCTACATGGTTGCCTATTAATCTAATAGAAATGCTTTTGAAAAATAACTAAAATTTAACTTCGCTACAACTACGTACCGGGTATACTCCGTATCAACGCCCTATCTATCTGAACGTCAAAGAAAAGTCTCAAGTTATAAAAAGAAAAAGAAAACAGTAAGTATATCAAAGCCAGCTAATAGTAAGTATATAAATCTAGAAGACTACTTAACAACGAATTGAGATTATATTTAGTGTATGCAACAACCAGGATAGTGACACTCACATTCCATTTAAGAACATCCTTGCATCTTAGATAACCAAACACGAAAAGATAATTAGTAACATGTCGTTCCTGTACATGTTTTTGTTAGGATCTTTCTTTTTTCAGGAAAACGTGATAGTCTTATTGGGCAATAGACTGTACAATGGTATAAAAATGTTTGGATGTAATATAAGCAAGAGTGCATCTTTCATACAACTCAATATGATATAGAAATTAATCAGATTAATAGAAAAGCTCATAAAGAAATGATTACCTTCTATAAAAACCTTTCATCCTATCGTTGAGAGTTCCATTAAAACCAATCCCTAAAATTCTGCTGGAGCAAAGCCTTGACTTCATTATCATTACGAATCTACAAATTAACAGCAGTAGAGGATGATGATATAGACAAAGGAAAAACATCTGAATGGAGTCCTAAATAAATAAAGTACGAAATGTACATATAAGGGCCAAGTATGATGCAAACCATTCTTATACCTTTACCACCGCCACTCGAGATGCCCAAGAACATTACCATGTACCATAATCAATTTATTTCTATAGCAGTACTATATCGTTGTAGTATAAATAGTACAAAATGGAAATTTAGTCAAACATCGAAATGAATATTTAAAAGACTCGTAAAAAATGAAAAACAACTTCAAACATAAATGATCCTTGCACAATTCTTTAAATTCCGTACTTGTGAAATCCAGAGATGATTTTTTCTTCATCAATGTTTCCATTAGATTGCACTCAGTCAAGGGTGCTGAAATGAGCATACCTATTGCGTTATACCACTCAACAGCAATACAGTTGGTGGCGTAAGTGGTCTGACTGAACTTGGGTTAGTAGTCATATATCTAATCACTCTGATGTGTAAATTAGATATATAATGACTAATCTAATTCATTTAGAATTAATACTCATGAGGTTCACCATGTAAATGGAAATGGAAGTCCATGTAGACATCTAATAACATCAAACATCATTTTTTTTTAGTGTGTCAGCAATAAAATGTGGTATGGGAGTTCACATAGCCTAGAGTTTTGAAAGGAATCTCATCATGCATTGGATTTGGATGGTGGAATTGTAACTCACTTTCTTGTAGAGCAGGAGTAATTCGACAGCGACAAGCTCACCATGAGAAGAGAACCACCCAGTTCAAATTATGTGAGGAAAAAGACATATGCTATCCGAGGACCTGAAATCCTCCTCTTTTTTTTCCTGTGATAGACATGAAACGACAACCTTCCTTATCTTCTATGACTTCCTCTACTATTCAATAAATGTGTTTTGACTTCCTATACTATTCAATAAATGTGTTTTTTATAAATAAAATAAAATAAAACAAAACAGCTCAACTTAATGCTTACACTTTTCTCAATTACAAATCTAATCCCAAAATAATAAGCGTATCCGTGTAAAAATAAAAAGGGAACCGAAAAGAAAATGAAAAAGAAAAGAAGTGGTAGACAGTGACACCAAGTTAGCATATCCTCTTGGTATAGCAAAATGGGCTAAGTAGAGCCACTAGTCTCATCTCTCCAATTCAATCCAAACCTCCTCCTCCTATTACTCTTCAAAAGCAACATTTTATTCATATTTTATACTGCCATACATAGAATTCTTTATTAACCTCAAACTCAAACAATATGATACATCTTTTGCCCACACTGGAAATTTCTCCTTATTCGCCGAAGTTAAGGTAACACCCTCTGGTCCTCTCCCCATCCTGATTCAAAAAATAAATAAATAAAATCAAATACAAAAACGATACTATTTGGTATGCTTTTCATGCAGATGCAGCTATAAGAACGACAATTTATATGAACTGCTACTACGGACCAGAGAGCTTTATAGTTTATTACCTTCAAACCTTTGGATGCCACCACCGTAGAAACCAGGGGTCATTCTGTTTATCTTTTTGTTGAATACAATTGATGGGTGTAAAGTGGAACTTTTTTTTTATATAGAAGCATATTAGTGAAAAACACAATATTAGTAGGATTTGAAACCATGTGACACTGGGAGTTATTCAATTAGTATGTATGTCTGGTAAAGCTATATACTCAAATTTTTCATTAAGTTAATACAATAACAGAAAAGATTTACAGCACAAATGATAATTCAAAAATCAAACATGGTGAGATCTTAACTATATACGTCAAAGAAACATGATATATGAACGCATAACTATTGACTGGAACATTCCACATAGTAGATGAAGAAAATGAATAAATAAAAAACATCACCTCAACATCTTGATAGGCAGCCTTGCAAGCGACACAGTTGTCTCTACGTTACCGATATGTCCCATGTCACTATTTGATATGTTGGCACCTACCTGGAAAACAAAGAATTAGATGATTACAAACTATACATAATCGTCATGAAAACCCATCCAATCAGACTCAACATCCGCTTTAATTGGCTTTAGACTTAATGAATAACAAAACCATGTGACCGCACTATAAATTGATCACAAAAACATAAAAATTATTTTTTATACAACCTACATATTTGTTGCAATGGATTACTAACTAATTGGAGTACTAATTTGGTAGATGGATGATAGAGAATATACACCTATGTTAGAGTAACCTATAAGTTTAATACCATCTGTGGCAGTCGAACCTGCAACCACATGGGTGAAAATCATATGCTCTACTATTGGAGCATAGCATACATCACCTTGGTATGAAGGTTTACCTGGAAGAACAAATAACATGTTTGGAGAACCTATATGGTGGTTAAGGTTTGGCCTTTGAGCACGTTGGAGGAAATTGTGGTATTTAATAAAAAATTGTACAATTAGTACGTAGTTACCATAACTTACCTGTCAAGAACAGGGGATTTGTTTAGCGTAAAACTGGATGAACAACATCAGCAACAAATATCCCATCTTGCTAACAACCAATTAATGTTTGTCTCTCACTAATCATTTTAGCACAACAAATTCTAACGCGGACTCAAATTGTTTAAAAATCCATAAAAACTCAAACTTTTGGAGGACCATGATTCGAAAACGATAAATTAACTAAATAATTTACAGCTTTCTGAAAACCCATGATCCAAAATAATCAACAAACAATACAAACAAAAGACATAACAACGCAAATATCCTACGAAAGCCAAATAAATAGAAGCAATGGTTAATATTATTCAATAGTGATGAAAAATAGCTTACGAATTAGTAAGTAAGCGACCCATGATAAAGATGTAGAGGATGTCTACTTACTTCTCGATCAAGGTCATCCAGTCTTGAAATAATAGAAGTTGCTGGTGGTGAAGCAGATTTCTGACTCTCTTCATGCTCCATCGATGTTTAATTACTAAAAAAGATCAAATCAAAACAAACTGTCAAATCAAAAGCCACAAACTAAAATTACATACAGAAAACAGAAAATCGAAATTCAAGTTTATACCTGATTGATAAATAATATAACTACTGAAACATCAAATTGCAAAAACCCTAATCAGAAAAAAAAAATTATATGAAAGATAATAAGCATACAAAAACCGAAACTCACTTCATTAACATTCCAGAATCATCACTATGCCCTGAAACAACATCAAGGTCATCAGGATTAGAGGAAAAAGGATCCTCGTATTTGTCATCAATATATGGAAGACCTAAAATCACATCTGAAGAAGAAGAGATTAAATGAATTAAAAAAACAAATGATATTTATTATATACCTGGTACACTTCTCCATCTGAAACAACGGAAGGATCTCCAACCAATGTAACAAAAGTAAAAACGCATTAACAAAGTCAGAAGCAGCAGAGCGGAAAGACAATGAAAAAGAGGAAGAAGAAATAAAAAATAAAAAATTATGTTTCTTTGACAACCTTATAGGTTCCATATTTTTACCGCCTAAATTTATCATAAATTTTTTTTAAATGGAAAGCATTAGGAATTTTTGATTTCTTGCTCAAATTAGATTTAACACAAAAGGTAAGTATTTAGCCCCTTATCCAAGGCCTACTATATTATGGAATAGAATATTCAACGGGGATAACAAAAGAAATAAGATCTATATTTAGTATTAAACAACACTAAAAGAAAATATCTTTGCGGGATTATATCTATAATACAAAACAGAATGGTTTTTTTAGCCTTGGACGGTCGGATAACATTTTGAGAGACAAACGTTGCATCCAACCATCCCAGTTTCATCCCAGCCAAAGACATCCGACGGATGTAAAAATTGTAACTTCTTTTCTTTATGACTTTGCATTGATTGGGTCCCCTCATAATTAGATCATAAATAAAACTGAATATGGAAAACAAAATTAAAGATCATTTACTTTAATTATTTCATTATTTGATTTTTCCATTGTATTCTCCATCTACAAAAATATAAATGTTTAAATAAATATATAAACATTGACTAACCATAGAATTTCCTCGATAGTAGGGAATTTTTGTATTTTGGCATCACCTCATAACTCAAATGACTTAAAACTATTTATTAGGTCTTCAACATATACAAGTTCCAAATTATTAACAATATTGACATTTATTTTAATTTTTTAAATTTGGGTTTCTGTTTTAAAAAAACTCTATATATTTGAGAAAGATCCTTTAAATGTAAAATAAAAAAATAAAAAAGTACAGCAAGTTAATTTTTTAAATCTTTTAGAAAATCTTGGTTTAACAAATTTTCTTTTATTTTAAATAATATACTTATCTAAGCTTTGATCATGTAGGAGTTGTTTTAATAGAAGAAAAATAGTCGTGGTATAACTATTCCTGCGCAATACAGTTCGTTTCAGTAACTACGCACGGAATATCGAAATATGACATGAGTATTTAGAACATGTCATACATAGCGTAAAGGAAAATAATCGCTCATTACATGGTCAATTACAATTTTCTACTTCGTTTCATCCGATCATCTCGGTGTTGTCGTAGAAAAAGTCATCCGACGGATGTAATATTTGTAACCTTCAGTTATGGATGTATGCATTGATAACCCTCATAATTAGTTCTTCACCAATTAAAAATAATAATGCGCAACATAAAAAATTCTTACCAATTAAATGCTACAACTATGTAAAACTCATGACTCATAATTTTTATTAAAATAAATAAATTGACTCATACCTTTTTAAAATCAAATTAGCCCACCTTCATCAGCCCACAACTTAAGAACAAATAACATAAGAACATTTGTGGTTACAATACGTAAAACTCACATTTCTGCCTTAAAATAAATTAACCATCCTTCGTCAACCTCCAAAGAACAAAGAACATTATGTTAAAAATACTAAATATTAATTTTCATTTGAATTAAAATTCTTTTGAACAATTGAAAAATAAAAATAAATACATACAATTGAAACATATGCAGATAATGAATCACCAAATCTTTTTACTTCAATCATATGCCTAATTTTAATTTTAGTGAAAAAAAAATGATACTCTAAAGCTTATAATTGACCTAGATATGACATGTAAACTCGCAAGCTCGAATTCTCTTTAACGAACGACAATCTCGCTTGTAATCGCATTTCTTTTCAAAGCTACACGGACATTGAAACTTTAATCTTTCATAAACCTCCCGGAATTTTTGGGTAGTTTCTTTTTTCCTCTGCATCTACTAAATATATATTCTTTATCTTCTGGATCCTAATTGTTTTTTTCCTTCATAACAACACGATTGAACATCGTCATCTAAACCTTGAATTACCAACCCATCACTATCACCAAATCCTTCTTTCTTATCATGATTCACCTCCAGCTTCTAAACTCCTGTTTTTGTTTTGCAAAAATCGAATATGGAAAACGTGCAGAGTGGTGTTACATTTTCATCCGAAAATGGTTGCAAATATCGATGAAGATTCAACATATATAATAGTTTGAATACAACACAAAACAGTATCAAAGACCATCAGTCTTTGAGGATTGACAAAAAATTATTATTTTAGGAAAAAATAAAACAAATAACCTGGCATTTGTATAAGAAATTATTATTTTAACTAATTACAAGTGAGACCATATTTATAATTATTTGGATTATATATATGTAAGATTTGCATAGCTACAAGTTTTCATGGGTCAAAATAAGTCATATCATAGTTGGTAGTATTTACTTAAGTTATTATGACCAGAAATTATTCTGTCTCATGTCGTTCCGTTACGGCACGGGTTATTTCTAGTATGGATACATTTCCTTAATAATAATCCGAGGATATCTTAGTACCTGTAAATATGCAAATAACTTCCTTAAAATAAAATTCATGCTATTCTTTTATGGAAAAATACTTAAGAAAACAAATCATGCTGTGTTTAGAGTATTTCCGTTTTTTTTAATTTAACAGTTTGGATAATCTAGCTTAGCATGTTAGATTTAGAAATCTTATGGTCTGGATTTTATTAAAATCATGTAAACGTGGTGTAAGAAAATCCCAACCCTACCGACCAATATGAAGCATTAGATCATATCAAACCTATTAAAAATTAACGGTCATGAAATGTAGGGGGTATAACTTGCTTTTCAGCCAATCAGGAGCGAGGGTTTTGTTCACCGGCCAATGAGAGGGGAGGTTACCGCAACTCTCGACGTGGAGTGAGAGATGGCGTGGGGTTTTTAGGTTGTTGATGTGTTTTTCCAAATCCGGCGGCTCTGCACATGTCTTTTATGGCGATCAAAGATTTATATTCTTTGTAAAATGCCTCAAAATGCAAAAGAGAAATCTAGGATGAAAATGGACCCCATTTTAAGCCCTCATCCAACGATCATAAATCTCTTCATTCAATGGTATTAATATCATCGATATTTCCTAGGAATTTTCATTTATATATATTAACGTACGGTAAATAATCTCTTTGGACATTTTTTCCTTCAATTCTTCCCCAAAATGGCATCGTTGAATGTTTATTCTTCGTCCGTTACACCACAAAAATAGCCTCAAATGTTTTAAACATCGGCGATTAATTGCAGATGTTTTATCATAAAAATGTTTAGTCAATTTTTTTTATAGGATTAGTATGTTTTCTCAAAGCTTAATTTTTTAGGATTTGTGTTGGCGTCGAAGTCCTGCTATGACAAGCCCTAAGAAAACTGATTCTTCTATCTACTGTTTTATTTTTGATTTACCAATCCTCTCATCATTTTGATTTAACCTAATTTAATTCCCGGGAACTTTTTTTGTTGTTGCCATAATTCAATTTTTAAGCCGCATTTTTTTTAGAAGATTGGTAGGTTTTCTGTGACATGACCCTTTTTTTTTTTATGAATATCGTTGAAGATTGAATTATGCTGAGGAGTGACGATAGAGTTCCCGCAGTGAAAAGATAGATGTTCATGCGAGTAAAAGTTTTAACCTCTATTTTTATCTCATTCCATCCTATGAATATTTTCAATCATTAGGTTCTTCAGATTGAGTAGTAAAATAAATAAATGCAATGCATAATTTCAAATTCAATGCACCGATTAGTTTAAAGCTGAAGTCATGTAAAGTTTAACATGTAATGGAGGTGAATATTGCGAGTGTGGGTTGTATACTACTTGATTACCATTAAATGGATGAATATTCATGAATGCGATCTTTCTAACAATAATGAATTTAGTCAAGAGGTGGGTGTGATCTTATAGTAGAGTCTCTATTTATGACTCTAAGTTTAAAGATTCATTAATAATAATGAATTTTTTCATTGTTACCATAATCTCCATTTGATACTTTATCAAACATCTTTGCTTCTGTATAAGTTTATAATATTTAATAATGTAAGCTTGATTTTACAGGTTGAGCCATGTCTACAAGTTGTAGATTTTTCAAATATTGTAGTGAAAATATATTGCAGACAATAACACATGATTACTTCCTTTCCATGGCAAAAACTTAGACAATATACAAGCACAATAGGTATTTGTCTAAATCTCTATATACCTATCACTGGTCTCTAATTTTTTTTTTAAATTGACCCATTAGTTTGCTTAGAATTAAAATTCTATTTTGACATTCATTCACTGAAGATTAATGATTTTACAAAAATAAAAATTATTTTTATGGTGGCTACTTTAGATGTGCATAATCCAGATGATACTTTGATAGACCACACATCCAGGGAATAAGTTGATTTGTATGATTTTCATATTGCGGAATTCGAAAAACAACATCCTCCCTCCACCTAAGATAGCTATATATATTACATTAGAGCTAAAAACAACTAGGTACAAAAATGAAACTTTTTAAATTTTGCTTCTCCACTTGATTTTTTTAATATTATGACAAAAGGTCGTAAATTCACAACTTACATAACATACAAATCACCTGATATGTTTTTTTATTGGAAGGGTGCAAACTATCACGTGTATAATTTTCTATTACGTATATGAACATATAAAATACAAATTTGTTATTGTGCAAGAGAGTTTTGTGTTACATTTGTTATGTGTTCTCTGAAAGTCTTATACATATATGGTTATGGAGAAACACATATGTGCATAGGTCATAATGATGTCAGTACGGAAAACTATGTTTTAAAATCTAATAAACCCTTGGATAAATTGTTTCTTTTGCACATTAAATTACTTCTAATGATACGAGGAACTATATGGTTTTAGGGTGCATACCAATAAGTTAAATGATTTTGAAATCAAGCTTGGTTGTGTGTTCCAAGCATCTTATTTAGTCATTTAGATCTAGAAATGGTATACTTGTTGTTAGAGCATTGCTCGGTCAAACTCACAAGTTTTTGTATCTCAAGCTTGTTGTCAGTGTTAGATGCAAAAAACTATATCTTGATTTCTAGTCTACTAAAGTCAAGTCTCGGACTAGGTTTAGAGGTTGGTAATTGAGTATCACACATCACTGAATAACCCTTGAAGATTAAAGACTAAAGATTAAACGAAGACATTTGGAGAACTTCATCAGTAAGAGGTATGTGAAAACTGAACCATTCTATTTACTCACATGAATTACCATTCTATCTATACGAGACTATGTCGTATGACTTCTGAAAACGCAAGGTATACCAAATACATCCAACTTTTTCATTCGACAACCCGTATAGACAAAACTTAATACAATTGCAAATAGACCAACTTAATGATCCTTGACAATATGTATAGAGTTAATATCGCAACCTCTACTCAATCAGTATGTATATAGACACAAGGTCTGTGAACCTGATTGTTGAGCAGAGTACTTGGACGATCTCAAAAATCAATATCCAAGATCAATCTAGTCGCATCCAAATAATTCAATCGGAATTCTGGCAAGTGATTAAACTTGTTATCTATCTTTCAAGATACTTCTACAAGAAACTAGTCTCGTAATCGATTACAGTTAAGCAGACGTATCTACTTAGATTGAACACGTAAAAACCTGTGTAAATCCAATTGTGAAGATAAAGAATATAATGCGGAAAAGGAAAAACACAAGACACCATAGTTGTTAACGAGGAAACCACAATAGCAGAAAAACCCCGGAACCTCGTCCATATTGAACACCACATTGTATTAAGCCGCTACTGACACTAGCCTACTATCAGACTTCGTACTTGAATGTAGTTGAGACCGAATCCACCCTCCAAGCGATTCAGTTACAGTCGCGCTCCTTACGTCTCTTGAACCTTGCAAGGTTCTACGCACTTGATTCCCTTAGCTGACGTCATTTACATCCTCAGAGTTGCTTCAGCCGAAGTGAATATTTTTGATACCAATCTTCCTCTAATAGATAAACCTATTTGATTTCCGTTTAGATCAAAGATCAAGGTGTGGAAATCTGTTTGCAATAGAAAAATCTAGCAAACCTCACAAATCCGGAACTTACGACTCCCGAAGAGCATCCTAGATTCTTAACCACCTCTCAAGAACAATCGTCGGAAGATAAACTAAAATCAGTCTTTAGATATCTATCTTAAGGAATCATAAAGTCTGAGATGAAGAGAATTTTGTGATTACTATCTATCTTGCCTGAAAGAGATGACAAAAACCTTGATAACAGAAAGCAAGATCAGGATTCACAAACTATTAAGGTAAAGATAGTCGTACTTGGCTTCACGAATCCCCAAGCGAATTCTTTTTAGTCGTAGACCTAAAAGGTCAATAGAGGTAACTCTAGAATCAACTAGGACACAAGGTGTCAGGGATTGATTTTCCTAGTTGACAAAGATTCTTTATTTATAGTTTTCAAAGACCAGGGTTAGCTTAGAATTTAAGCTAAGATAACTTGAGAATCAAGCAAACTAGACTCAGGATAGGTAAATGTACCTAGTACGTATACCGCAGACATCTGAGGTTCTGGAATATAGGTAGGTACATGTACCTAGTTCGCGTACCTTAATGGTTTTGGATTCGTGAATTGGAACAGTACGTGTACTGTAAATGATCCGAGTTCGTGAATAAAAAAGCCATATGCATACCTAGACATGCACTGCCAGTCCCTGAATTTATGAACTGGTCATACAGTTCCGCATACCTACCCAGTACGAATCATACAGATGCTTATAGGCTATTTTTCTAAATATTTTTAGCATTGTTTTTACTCTCATAAACACCTCTAATATATCATTGATCGCTAAAACACTTTGTGTTTGTGCATCATGATTTAAATCTTAAGTGTTTATATGAACACGATATTGCTTATAAGTTCAAAGGCATGTTTTCCAAGAACTGTCATAGTACACGATTGAAGTACCATGACTATAGTCTATATTCTTCTATGTGATTTCAAGACATACTTCTCATATGCTTACATGAACTCCTAATAAGAGTTTCATCTTATTTGTTGGTAAAAACAGTTTGCTGGTTTTCTGGTAAAAAATGATGGAGTAAGCAAGTGCTTGATGAAGCAAATCGTCTAAATCTATAAAAAAAAATGTACTGCAGGGGAGTACTTTGAGTTCGAGAGACTAATTTGTAGGACTCTGGTCTAAACCAAGACAATGGCCATTCTAGAATCAATTCGGTCACAAGGAAGGAGAAGGGTCGGCCTGGAGGAAGGGGAGCTGAATATTATGGAGATCAATGGAGATTGATCAATTGATGATGTGATGTGTTGAAATGCTTTGAAGATGATTTATCTGTGTAGACGAGAGAAAACTTCTGTAAGTGATTGATAATTGACTACCATAGGTTTGCTTACGTTTAGTCTTTGTTAGTCTTATCAAATTATAGGTTGAGGAACCTATTTATTACAGCACATCGATCACCTGTAACTGGTGACAGTTGAATAAGAGTAAGTGGTGACAATTTAATTAGAGTAGAAGAATGGAAAAGTGGGAGAACGTGCATAAACCACTTTCACTTTGCACAGAAGAATTGGTTGTGTTAGAGCATAGCTCGGTTGAACCCACCAAGCGTCGGTATGTCAAGTTTGGTTGTCATATTTTAGTGAACCAAAACTCATTTAAAGAGTCGCTTGATTATTTACTAGAGTCAACTTCGTATAGGTTAGCTAGAAAGTTACTAAGATATGAGACTTACAAGTATTACGTGAAGACTTGAAGAATGTGAAGAAGTAAAGAGCTACATCGACGACTTCATCCTTCCTCTCGAGGTTAGTAATATTTGACTTGAACTGTTTCATTCCTAACGTATCTTTCAAATCGTGCATATTGAAAACATAACTGCAAAGCTGTGAACATTATACTCTAGTTAGACATAGTATTAAGGAATTACAATACGAAGTATAACATCTATCTTTTGAACTTTGTATATAAGACATCGACATAATCGTATGAATGCTATTGTGATTATGTATGGGTATGGGTGAAGATTTCGTCCTAGGAAACAATGTTTTACATTCGTTTAAAGGAAGTAAATTCATAAACTTGTTTTGTGAATCGAAAGGGAAATCGCTAGGCTTATTGGTACTGTTATTCATTGCGAATCTTTTTGAATTACCAATATGTGTGTTTAGTATAACCGTTCATAACTTGCTTATGTATCTTGGTAAAACTATTCACAAGGCCTGACTTTTGTATTGGTATAACTTTTATTAGTGAAACCGATCTTAAGTAATCACCTGAGATGGTAAGATCGATATCTTGAAATTGGTGTGACTAAATACTAGCCATTGGGTAACCGATCCTAGTAAGAGGTGTGACCGATCACAAGAGAGAGTGTAATCGATCCTTGTAACAGGTTTAACAAGTTTTAGTAAGTTGGTGTGACCGATCCTATAACTTGGTCAACCGATCACAAGTTTTACCATAAGAAGTGGTAACCGATCCTAGTACTTAGTTAGCCATTTTATGGTAACTAGTGTAACCGATCCTAGTACCCACTTGGAGGTAGAACCGAAACTTTTTGTTGAGGTAGAATCGTGAAACCCATTAATGGTGTTTTGATAGGATAATCTGTTAGAGCATTGCTCGGTCGAAATCGCATGCGTTGCTATCTCAAGCATGTTTGTCAATGTTAGTGATCAAAACTATAAGTCTTGATTTCTAACCTATTTATAGATGTCTCGGACTAGGACATTGATATTGTAGTTGAGCTTAGACTTCACGGCGTTTATCACTTGAAAACGAAGAACTACTAAGGGGAGCTTGTGGAACTTCATCGACAAAAGGTATGTGGATACTTAAACTCATCTATCACTTGGAAAGTCTATTTCTTCTCTATCTCCTAAATTGAGACATAAGTCGTATTATGATATAGTTATCTATATACACATTTGAGATTTCGAGCTGAGTATATCTCGCTTACATATTTCTCGAAATTTGTGTTGGTAAGCTTTCACTTCGACCAAGTTCATCTTATATCATGAGAAAATTGCCGAGTAACATCTTACATGGTTTGTGTGATACAATCATTTGGTGTAAGACTTGGAATGTTTAGATAATGATTATTTCAATATCTTGAAAATTGCTTTGATGCTAATAGTGTGTGAAAACGACTATTGTCATTATAGAAGAATGTTTCAATGATTGAAATAAAGAGTTTAGAATCTTGTAACCTTCTTTGGATATAAGCATATTATGTGTTCGCATATTTGTGTATAGTCCAAAATCGGGAACCTAAAGTATGCATACTTGTGTGTATACAAAATGGTTGGAGGAGACTGGATAAGTATGCATACCCGTACGCATACTGGCGGAAGTTCATGTCCGTGAATTTCTGCTGATGTTGGATTTCTAAACCATATAAGGGAGAAATCTAGCAACTGGGAAACCTAATCCCCACACCTCCTGCGTGTTACTAGTTGCATAACTAGAGTCGATTCTCCTTTAACCTCAGGTTTCTTCTCGAGACCCTGTAGGTTAACAACTTAGAAACTTCATTGGGATTGTGAAGCCAGACCCAACTATTCTCTTTGTAGTTGCGTGATCTGATCTTGCTGTTTCTATCGTGATTGAGTGCAATCGTAAGATTGGCTTGAGATTTATATCCACGATAGGCAAGATAGAAAAATAGTCATAAACACTTTCGTCTCATCGTTTGTGATTCCACGATAACTTGTTTCGCTAGTCGATTTAGTTTATTGTGAGGTGATTGATAATTCTAGGCTGTTCTTCGGGAATATAAGTCTGGGTTATCGATTGGTTCCTGTTCACCTTTATTTTATCAAAAGACGGAACAAAACTTGTAGGTTTATCTGTGGGAGACAGATTTATCTATTTCTATAGACTTTTCTGTGTGAGACAGATTTGTTTATCAAGTCTTCGACTTTGGGTCGTAGCAACTCTTAGTTGTGGGTGAGATCAGCTAAGGGAATCAAGTGCGTAGTATCCTGCTGCGATCAGAGACGTAAGGAGCGCAACTGTACCTTGATTCAGTGGAAGATTAATTAGGGTTCAACTACAATCCAGTCTGAAGTTAATTGGTAGTAGGCTAGTGTCTGTAGCGGCTTAATACAATGTGGTGTTCAATCTGGACTAGGTCCCGGGGTTTTTCTGCATTTGCGGTTTCCTCGTTAACAAAATTCTGGTGTCTGTATTATTTCTTTTCCGCATTATATTTTGTTATATAATTGAAATATCACAGGTTGTGCGTTAAGATCAATCAATTAGAATATCCAACCTTTGGTTGTTGATTTACATTGATTGACACTTGAACATTGGTCTTTGGTACCGTTCAAGTAACTCCTCTTATATTCAATCGGGCTCGCAGATTTCTATTTGCTGATTGCGGATTGAATTAAGAGTTAGAGATATTAAAACTCTTTGATATACTTTATTCTAGATTGAGTCTGACTGTCTAGTTGATTCTCTAGAAAGTGTATTGGAGTAAGTTCTCTCAGATTGCCAAACGAATTGTTGGGTGTGGTTGTTGTACCCCCGCATTTTCATAATCAATCACATAGTTCTTAGAAGTCAGATGAACCAATTCTAAACTTGTTTGGAAGTGTGGCAAATCGGTTCCAAGATTGTAAATATGAAAAAGGATTTACAAAGTAAAGATGTCGACATACTTTGAACATGTGCAGTAACTCTTATCTTTTATTGTTAAAAGATATTCCTTAATAGCTAAAGGAGAATCCCGGATCGAAATAAATTGAGAATCTTTTAATTAAGGTTTTTAGTTTTATATGCTTTTAATTTCAAGCAATTAAAATGCATATCTTTAGAAAATAAAAATTGGTAATGTGCATTTACTAATTGGAGATTTTCTACTGAGATTTCGGTCAATATTTGGACAAAGCATTTCCAGGAATTATGGAAACTGAATTTGGAAATATATTGCATATCTTGAGAATATTTTCGGTTTTGGAAATTCCTTTGTGTCCAAATTTCCTTGTCTATAAATACTGAAGTTTGCATTTCTAGCAAACTAATCCTCAGAGCCAGCAAAACTACCAAGTTGTGTTGTTACTGGTGGAGCCGCCTATTTGTAGAGGAAAGTAACCTAATTAGGCGAAATCTCTTACGGCCGCTCGGTTTAAAGACTTCTTTGGGATTGAGAAGCTCTATTAGTACCGTTGGTGGGAAACTAGATAATTGCATTTTATTATTAGTTTTCTTGATTTGATTGACTAACGGTTGTTGAACTTTGATTGCACCTAGTTTGTTTATGCTTGAGAATCTTCTCTTCTGATATAAGATTCACTCAAACTAGATCAAAGTTTCGACGGGAGATCTTTAGACTGTTTGTAGATCTAAAGACGTCTTGGGATAATCCATTGTTAACAGACTCCGTTCTGTGTGTGATTGATCACAAGAGATTCAAGTTGATTGTGTGCAGGTGTTTATTGAAGATCTAAGAAGATTTGAAGACGAAGAAGATTTCTGATTTGGGTTCATAATCTTTGGTGTGCACAAAACTTGATCGGCTGGGGATCTAACTATAATCGGTTTATCTTTGTGATAGATTGGATTGATTAGTTAAGTAGATCGGCATTCTTTGTGATTCAAAGTATTGATTGCAAAATCTAAACAATTACTTTGGTAGTTGTTATTGGATAGATCTAAGAACCTGACAAAGGAGTTTATTGGGATAAACGGAAGAGCCTTTTGTCAAACTCATATCACTTGATTGAAAAGAGTTGTTACCGAATAGATTTGTTGTTCCTTTACTATTTGGAATACGAACCAAAGGAATTGTTCCAAGTGCGTGACTTATTGCAAGTTGGAGGCGCAGGGATACTGAGGGAACTAGGTGAACTATAGGTTTAGTTGCTTGGTCTAAACTATACGAAGTTGGTTTGATTTTGTATAGCGGCTTAATTCTGAGAGTATTAAATTCTGGACTAGGTCCCGGGGTTTTTTTTGCATTTGCGGTTTCCTCGTAAACAAAATATTGTCGTGTCTTTTACTTTTCTATTTCCGCAATTATAATTGTTTTATTATAATTAGAAGTAAAATACACAAACGTTAATTCCTATTTACTTGATAGCAATCCTATTGTGTTTTGTTAAGTCCGAACCTATTATCAAGTAAACATACTTCGTTGTTGTATTGTCTCGATCTTGTATCCATAGTCAATCACACAAGTTATCTTGTTGTCGTATTGTCTCGATCTCGTATCCATAGACGATCACACGAAGTATGAACCGATTAGTTGTATTGTCTCGACTCAGTCCATAGACAATCACTTTCGTAGAAAAGACTTATAGGTGGAAAATTTTAGATTGAGGTATATTTGGGTACCCTCGTCTTTTCAGGTTGATTGACTATCCACTATTCCATTTACTCCCTCAACTACCAAATTTACTCACATTTCTCTTCGTGGATGTACCGGACATCGGAAGTGTTGTAGGCCGGCTGACCAAAACCCCAGTGATATCCCCCCATGTGACATGAATTGATGTCTCATGTAAAAGTATACTTTGCAGACATATTTTATGTGGTCAACCGTTGACCTAGTCAGACTATGAGTCCTGACTGATGAATTGAACGTAATATGTAATTCATGATTATGATGGATGTAGCATCTAGTGTTTGCTGGAACAACAATATTCTATGTGTACCATGAATGTTGAATTAGGTCACTGATGACCGTGACATATCATTATGCTAACCGAAGAAGTAATGATAGTTGAATGACTTGGATTAATGAGCATAAGTTAATGAGATTGCTGGATCGATCATAAACCATCAAGTTGATACGTCAAGCATTTGACATGAAGTCGTATGAAAATAATCATTACTAAATGATCATAAAAAGCTTTCTTCGATCCATAAGTCATGAGTCAGTTGAACGACGAGCAGAGAGACTATAATATTAAAATATTAGTTAACTGACGAACCAATTGAATGCTGGTTGATGTTCATGAATCAGGATAGTACACGTACCGTCGATCCCTGAATTCACGAACTGGTCATAGGTATACGTACCATTTTGCATACCTACACAGTATGAATTACACAGATGGTTATAGACTATTTTTCTAAATATGATTAACGTTGCTTTGACTCTCATAAACACACGTAAGACATCATTGATCACTAAAACACTTTGTGTATGTGCATTATGATTTAAATCTTAAGTGTTTATATGAACACGATATTGTTTATAAGTTCGAAAGGCATATTTTCCAAGAACTATCATTGTACACGGTTCCAGTACTTGGACCATAGTGTATATTATTTTATTTTATTTCAAGACAGACTACTCACATGCTTAAATGAATTCCTAACAAGAGTTTCATCTAAATATAGAAAGTGTTTGCTTGAATATCAAGTTATCTTAGCTTGAATTCTAAGCAACCCTTATTCTTGAAAATATATAAGTAAAGAGACTCAATTAACTGGGAAATTCAAATCCTGACACTTATGTGTCCTGGTTGTTTGCTAGAGTCGTCCTCTATGAACCTAGGTTTTCTCTGAGAAACATAATTAGGTGTATGACTTAAAGACTTCACTTACGGATTTGTGAAGCCAGGTCCGAATATCTTTACCTTGATAGTTCGTATGTTCTGATCTTGTTCATTTTGTTATCGAGGTTTTAGTAATATCTTTCAAGAACGAGATAGATAGAATCACAAAGTTCTCTTAGTCTCAGATTTTGTGATTCCTCAAGATAGATATCTGAAAACTCTTCTTAGTTGATCAGTTGAAGGTTTTTATTGAGAGATGGTCAATAATCTAGGCCTTTCATCTAATTGATTGTAAGTGTTCCGAATTTGTGAGGTTTTCTAGCTTCACTATTGCAAACATATTTCCAAGCCTCGATCTATTCGATCTAAAGGGAAATGAAATTGGCTTATCTGTTAGAGGCATATTGGTATCAAAAGTTTTCACTTAGGATGAAGCAACTCTAAAGCTGCGAAGGACGTCAGCTAAGGGGATTAATCGTGGAGAATCTTACAAGGTTCAAGAGACATAAAGAGCACGACTGCAGTTGAATTGCTTGGAGAGGCAATTTGGTCTCAATTACATTCGAGTCCAAAGTCTAATAGTAGGCTAGTGTCTGTAATGGCTTAATACAATTCGATGTTCAAATTCGGATTAGGTCCCGGGGTTTTTCTACATGTGTATGCAGTTTTCCTCGTTAATAAAACTTCTAGTGTCTTGTGTTTTCCTTTTTCCACATTATATGGTTTTATCTTTATAATAGGATTAACACAAGTAGTACGTAATCAATTCTAGTAGATAAGTCAATATTAATTAAGATCAATTATTGATAGACGCATTTATGTGTCTATTTTCATCTCTTTTATGTATAGTGTTAGTACCCATTTTTGTACTAATTTTGGTATATTATCCCTTGTAGGTGTATTTTGGAGGAATAGGCTTTTGCGGGAAAATTGGCTCGAAAAGTTGCTAAAGGCTCCTGGGAGGACATTTGCTATTCGGACTCTCATTTTGGATAAGGGGTAACCCATTTCCAAGCAGCTGCTAAGTACAGACCGGGACTGGATAGGGGGAGGTCACATTTCTTCACGTTTTCAAAAACAGAATTTTGGCGGGAATTCGTTTTTTTTCACAGACGATTTTTGGATGGATTTTTGATCGGTTTTTAGGGAGATTAAAGGACTGAATTTGATTGGGTTTGTTCCTATGGACCTAACAGGCGAGGTAAGGGTGTTGGAATGGGTCCAAAGTGGCTAGAACTCGAATTGGAAGCGAAAAATGGTTAAAATATCACGTTCTATTTTTGGGAAGTTTCTTGGTTTATTTTTTAGAAATTTACGTGAAGAAGAGGAAGGAAACTCTTATTAAAGACTTGTTTCTATCAAGGGAGGAGTTTGGACAGCTTTGATTGATCGAATGCACGTGAAACAGAAAAAAAAAAAAAAAAGGGATCGCAACTTGCTGTGGAAGAAAAAACCAAGTTTATTCTCGAATTTTCTTTGCTCTACTATGTATAAAAGGGTTGGTTAGGGTCCTAGGAAGAAAAGGAAGAAGTTAGGGGAAGTTTAGAGCCTTAGAGAAGCTAGAAAAACCATTGGAAGAAATCACGTTCTGCTGGTGCAAACTGTGGCCGGAGAAGACGAAGAACATAAACAGCAGAAAAAGACAGTCGCATATTCTGTGACCGTAACTTTCAAACTTTAAACCTTTTGTAACAATTTTTCCAACAGTTATCTTCACTTCGCAACAGTTTCTCGGTAGAAATAGGTTATGTAACACTTATATTAGTTACAAAACCCGCTGTTTAGAACTTTTCACTCTTTTAATCAACTTTAGAACACCAAAGATGTATTTTGAGCAAGAGATTAATATGAGGAGCTAAACCCCTTAGCCGAGGCGACGGAGGAAGCCATTGTTCCATCAAAAGTGGTATAGTTCTATTTTAATTATTTATTGCAATTATTTTACATGATTTTTTGCATAGAATTTAAAAGAAAAATTAGTTTTTATTGAGTAGTTGTGAAGTGTTTTGATGGGACATGCTTGGTTTTAACACTTTTGATGTTTCATGCTTCGTGCTTACAATTATTACTTCAAGAACCAAATTAGAGGCAAATATTAGAGTCAACTTAGAGAAAAATATTGCATGAATATTGATTAGAATTTATCAAATAATTGGTCAATGGTGGAATCCAAAGTCTCGGTGTCTTTTTTATAATTTGATACAATTTTATTTTAGTTAATTTGAGTCTAAAAGAATCCTTCACAAGTTCGAGCATCGAACCTTTTCACCACTATTTTTACTACAATTAAAACTCACATCAATTATGAGACACGTTCTTGTATAATTTGTATCTTGAAAGATAGATAACAAGTTTCATACTTGGCAGAATTCAGATCTGAATATTTGGATACGACTAGATTGATCTTGGATATTGATTTTGGAGATCGTCCAAGTACTCTTCTAAACAATATATTAGGTTCACAGACTTTATTGTCTTGACTTTCTGATTGTGAAGAGATAGAGATATAAACATTATATACATATTGTCAAGGATCATTAAGTTGGTCTACTTGCAATAGTATTGGGTTTTGTCCATACAGGTTGCCGAACGAAAAAGTTGGTGGTGTACTTGGTACCCTCCTCTTTTCACTTGTGAACAACTAATAGCGTTTGGGTGTAAGTGTTAATAACTAAATAGTAGTTGAAAATTGTGAAGTTTGGGTTCAGACTTAGGTTACCTATTTAAAAAGTTTCATTTTAACTAGATTATTCCAGTTGTTCTTATGTAGTAATCGTGATGTTGCATCCCCTTAAGTGAACATCAATCCTTTAGCTTCAGTGGGAATTGAAAGAGTTCTGCTGGTTTACGATGATGCTCATTATGAGGCAATGGCGGTCAGTTATACTCTTCTATCCCATTTCTCTACTATGCATGAACAAACTTACAAAAAAAAAAAAAAACAACAACGAAACAAGAACCTATGATTGCAAAACTCAGTACACATTAAATCTATGATTGTCTATACATACACACATTCGTGAATCGTGAAGAATCTTGGTGTTTCATGTATTCTATTGATTAATAGTTAACCACCGGTGCTGAAGTTGAAGAGAAATTTGACCAGACAATATTTCAAGTATAAAATAGAAGCATTGAGCATTTTCACAATCTTGCACTCGATCTGCTGGCTAAGGAACGCGCAAGGTTAATTATAAGTCTTTCACTTTATTTCTTCCGAACGTAGCCAAAAATTCAAATATCTTTCGTTGATAAACAGGGATGCGAATATTGGATATGGAAAGGTGGATTGCAAGGTGGATTTTGTTCATTGCAAATGTAAATAAATATATTGATTGCAAATGTACATATAAATTATATTGTCTTCTTAATTTTCTTAAGACTCAGTATTCTTAAATGAACAAAGACAATGAGAATGAAGACATATATATAACTTACAAAAAGCACGCGTTTTTCTAAATCCGACGGCTCTGTATAAGTTTTTTATAATGATTAATGGTTTTTGTTCTTTGTATTAACATCCAACAATCCTAAACCCTCATCCAACAATCCTAAATCTCCCAATTCATTAGTATTAACATCATCGTTTTCCCATCATAAGTAGTAATGTACGCTAAATAATCCCTTGGGATATTTTCTCCTTCAATTCCTCCCCAAAAAAATGTTGTTGAATGTTTATTCTTCGTCCCTTATACCGCAAAAATACCGTCCAGTGTTTTTAACACATGCAATTAATTGCATATGTTTTATTTATATAAATACTATGTTAAATATTTTTCCAGGGTTAGTACGTTTTCTCAAAACTTTAACGGTAGTGTTGTGAAGTGGATATCCATGTGTCCATAGTCTTTGTTCTTTTCTGAGTTTAATCCAAAGTTTACTTACCCAAATTTTTTTACAAAAAAGTTAAAAAAAAAAAGAAGATGGAAATAAAAGTGATCAACTAAGCTAGCAACAAAGGAAATGAATCAATTTAAAAACAATGATTAGCCAAACTTATGAAAAGCCTGAAGAAAGGCTTGGGATCGTGATTTGTCAAAAGGTATTACAAGGTAGGCCTCTAATTAGCCAAGTATATTTGTGAGGCCATATACTTGATTTTTATTTGTCATATTTATATTTTTTTTATGATTTTTGTAATTTTTTATTTGGATTGTAAGTAAATATCCAGAAGGTGGTTTAAATGTTTTAATGCAAAATTGATGGCTATTCATGTGTGATTAGTCAACCTTCAAAATTATTATCTGGGACGAGTGAGGTGTGGTGATGATGTTGATTGGTTTTTGGAGGACATATTATCTCATACTGATAGCTGCTGTTTTGTAGGGCGGATACAAAAGAGTACATCTGCAAGATCATATTAACACATTTGAGACATGCACATGGAGCCAAATGCACAATATTAACTTTGAAACGTAATGAATGCGATGTTAGATGAATTAAAATTCCAACTTCAAATAATTTGGAAATTCAGTGAAGATGATACTTTTGTGTATTGCACTACATGACCTCTATTCAGTGAAGTGGTAGAACTAAAATTCATGATTCGAGGCTACAATAATGCATGGTACATGATGGAAGTGTTTGAACAAACACAGTATTATTAATAATTATAACATTGTGTCTGTGTTTGTCTTCTTTAAACTATTGATCATGCGGTTGAAGTTTAGAGTAATGTTATCCCTAGCGCGTTATTAAGCGGATTGCTAGTAGTTAGATTTATATCCTTAATGGTTAGATTTATATTCCCTTCTAACCTTCTCCTTTTAACTCTCTATTCCACACTCAGTGCTAGGTGTCGCAAAACTACCGGTTCTTTATCTTTCCATCTTTTCATGTGAAAACAAAAGAAAAGTTTTCATGAGCAACTAGCAAACAAACCCAAGTTACTATTCCAATTCATTATTTTTGAGCGTTTTCGCGGCTGTATTAAAATTATTGTGTTGATCTTAGACTGGATACTGTTGAGACCTATGTTTAATTTGGTCGGTTTGATATAAGTCATTGTGGTTTGGCATATCAAACAAACACCAAATATTAATAACAACACCAAAAACAGGACGCGTCCATATAAATCCAACCCAAGTACTATCATTTATTGTTGTTATCATTCTCAGTATCAAACCAGCTGAGTTGATGATATCTATCTACCATTTACTGACGCTATGTTACACTTTATGTCAAATATAAATAGTATTGTATTTGTCTTCTTTTAACTGATTTCACGTGGTTACAGAATATGTCCACTTGATGTCAATTATTATCGGTACGCATGTGACAATAATTTTTAAAATATAATACAATAATGTTGTGAGTTTGCCTATCGGTGTCTCTAACCCATGACATACGGATATATGTCAATAAATTTAAAAACATCCAAATCCTCCGTACTAGAAATCCTATGTTGTGACACTTTTTTTTCTCAAGTATAAACTTGTTATGACATGTGTCACTCCTCTGTTCTACTTGGTAATCTCTCTGATGTTATGGTTAAGAGAACATCCCTACAAATAAGCATAATCATGGAAAAAATAATAATTAATGTATACTTATTTTTAAAACATGTTTGTGCCCTTGAATTTTTCTGACTCCGAAAGGGAAAACTGCATTAAAAAGAAAAAATCAGTTCCACACGGAGAAGGTAAAGAACAAATGAAAAAAAAAATGCAAAGATAGGACAATTATATTAGAGTCATTCAGAACCATAAAGCAAAAGGATCAAAAATGGAAATAGGCTAAAGCTACATGTATTATTATTTCTAGTTGTACAATACATCATCCAAGTGCCTATCATTAAATATTTTTGTGCCTACACATGCGTTATAGATAAAAATCTTAGCCCCTTTAAGGATATATTTCATCCAAAGTTTTTGTGCCTTTGGATTCTTTGCGCTGTGAATATAATATGTTACAACTACAACTGTTACATAATCTCAACACTGGATGACCCACATGCCTTCTGGTAGCAGTAATATGAACTTTAAATATACTTGTTGTTTAATTGACGAAACATTATAATAACATAAATTATTACGCTTTTCTTACTAAATTACATTTTTTGATTTTTAATATTAGATAGCTCCCAACAGTTTTGAAGTGGATTTCCATGTATCCACTCCAAAACATACTTTACAATATATATCAGGGAGGGATGAACTTTGATAGCTCGCACACACAGACTTTGTTCTTTTCCGAGTTTAATTCAAATTTCAAAGCTTACTAACCCAAAAAATAATCAAATTGCAAATATATATATATATATATATATATATATATAACTACTTTGTGAGTATCTCTAATCTCTATCTTTGTTATCATTCATTTATATTTATGATTTCTGTCATATATATTTAATTAACTCTGATATTCGAGTTCTTGTTAATTTATTTGCTAAACTTGTTATAACCTGGGATCATTTTGGTATCAGAGCCATTTCATAGGGAGAGATAGAGTGTTAAATATTAGTCGCAGTGAGCTCGTAAAACCGATTAGGAGGAAGTTTCCGTGTGAAGGTGGAGCACTGATTCCTGTTGACCGTTTAGACTTTATAATCCCTAATTATGGCTAGTTATGTCAGATCGTTTTCCAAGAAAAACAGTTTAAAAAATAAGATAACTCTGAACTCAGAAGAAATCATAATGCATGATATTGAGAAAAAATTGCAAAACTGGAACATCCCTAAAGTCCCTGTTAATGAGGTCTATAAAAAAGGATCTTTTCATTTTAAAACAGATTATGCAATCAAAACAGTAGAGAAAACAATATCAATAATAGATTCAAATGATAATTTTGAGCTTTTCTCTTCTAGGATGATTGACGATCATAAACAATTTTTTTTTAATTATCTTCATATTGGGTTAATCCAAATAGCAGTCAAACCATTAACAAGGACAGGATTAAATAATTCTGTACTTTTATGTGTTAGGGATTGTAGGCACAATAAGTTTACTGATTCGTTGTTGGGAATTATTGAATCCACATTATGTGAGGGTCCGATTTACTTCAATTGTTTCCCAAACTTTTCAGTATCCCTTAGTGATCCAGGCCACCTTAAAACTCTAACATTGAATGTTAGAACTCAGGGGTTTGATATGGTCACGGGATCCCAAAACTTAGCCGTCGTTTATAGAATATATTATAAGGTTATGAATACCTTATGTCCAAATGCCCAAAGTTATGATACTAAGGGGCAAACCACCCTTTTCCATACCAATATAGGTAAAGCTCATACGGTTATACCCAAAACCATTAAATGGGATCAGGTTACCCTCCCAGAGAAATGGACCTTACAGGTAGAGATACCCTCAAAACCATGTCAAAACCAAAACCTCCAACAAATTATTGAATATGAAGATGGAGATGTAGAGATACAATTTACATCCTGTAGAAAAACGAGGATTAAGATTATGGATAAAGAAGGGAGTACCCCAAGACCCTCTGTATCCGCATCTTCTTACATAGATCCAATAAACAGTTTTATAAATGATTCGCAAGATATAACAATAGAAGGAGTCAAACAGACTCCACATCAGGTTAATAAACCTTATTATAAGGTTGATACACCAAAATCAAGCGATAGAAATATCCCTGAACAACCCGAGCCAACCTTTTCAGATCTAAATTTTGAAGTAAATGTAATACAACAATCTACAGATAGTATAGATGAACTTCGAAAAGAATATCATAGCTCAAAAAATAAGAATAAAAGAGCATGGTTCAGTTCAAAATTCTCTCCTTATCAAAAGACAAAATTATATAAGACCTATGCTTTCTACCTAAGTCATAGTCAGGATAAAAAACCGTTTTTTGATTGGTTAGATGATATAATCAATAACCATGGTTTAAAAACCCATAAGGAATCTCTTAATACATTAGAAACTCCATTCCATACATATGAGACAAAGGAAGGAAAACCCGTCCAGAGTATTCATCCTCCGGAGACAGTCCTAACCTATAAGGGAGCCATAGCATCTCCATATAAGACAGAATCTAGAGAAACCAATCTGGCAGCAACTCAGAAAGATATTGGCCAATTAATACACCTAGGTAATTATACCAATTTATGCCTACAATCTTTAGGGAGACAGACAACTAGAATTGAGACAATACTGGCTACTAATAAACAGGTAGCATCTACTAGCGGTACAAAGGCACTAGAAGATAAGACAGCTCCAGAACCTCAGAAGGGGCTTTTGTTCAAGCCAGCCCCGATTATCAATAAAGATGTCTTTAGATTATCCAATCCTGACAGTAGTTTTGTAGATGCTTTAGTCGAAAAGCTAGTACGGGTGTCCATAGCCATGGGGTGAAATAGCAAATCTGGGGTGCAAAAATCAATAGAGTGCCCCTTATCATCTGCAATGCCCCTTATCCAAAATGAGAGTTTGAATAGTAGGTGTCCTTTGGGTGCCTTTATCAACTTTTCGAGCCGATTTCTCCAAAAACGTTTATTTCCCAAGAATACCTACAAACACATAAAACACCATAATAAGTACAAAAATGGGTACTAACAATATACAAAATCGAGATGAAAATAGACACATAAATGCGTCTATCAGTCGACATAATTTGAACATGTATATAATTTTTATCTTTTATTGTTAAAAGATATTCATGTGATACTCAAGGTGATACCAATCCGAAATATTGAGAATTTTTTAATTAAGATTTTCGATTATATGTTTTTGATTTTTCAGCAAATCAAAACATATCTCTTGGAAAGTTATATTAGTTAAGCGCTAAAATAATATAATATATTTTCTAATGGGAGATTTCAGAATTACATATTGGATATTAGTTGGAAATGTGAAAACCGAAATTAGGTACTTATTGCATATCTTGAGAATATTTTCGGTTTTGGAATTTCCTTGTTATCCAAACAACCTTAGTCTATAAATAGTTGAGTTTTCATTTCTTGCAAACTATCCTAAGAGCCAGCCAAACTTCATTCATGTTGTTTCTCGTGGAACCGTCTACCCAGAGAGGAAAGTTCCCTAATTAGGCAAAATCTCTTACGACCGCTCGTTTAAAGACTTCTGTAGGATCAAGAAGCTCTACGAGTACCGTTGGTGGGAAACTAGATGATAGGTGTCTAAAACACCTTGATATTTATCTATTGTTTATGCTTTCTTTGCTAAGTTTTCTTATAAATTATGTATTGAAAAGACGAGGGTACCCAAATACACCAAAATCTTTAATTTATCCACCTATAAGTCCTTTTACCGAAAGTGATTGTCTATGGAAAAAGTCGAGACAATACTACAAATCGGTATTCACACTTTGTGTGATCGTCTATGGATACGAGATCGAGACAATACAACAATCAAAGTGATTACTTGATAATAGGTTCAGACTTAACCAAACTCTATAGGATCACTATCAAGTAATACGGAGTTAACGTTGTGTAATTTACTTTAAATTATAATAACAACAATTATAATTGCGGAAAGGTAAAGTAAATGACACAACAAGATTTTGTTAACGAGGAAACCGCAAATGCAGAAAACCCTGGGATCTAGTCCAGAATTGAATACTCTCAGAATTAAGCCGTTATACAAAATGTAAACCAACTTCGTATAGTTGAGACCAAGCAACTAACCCTAGTTCACTTAGTTTCTTTAGTATCCATGCGCTTTCGACATTCAATAAGTGCACGCACTAGAACAATTCCTTTGGATCGTATTCCAAACAGTAAAGGAACACAAATATGTTTGGTAACAACTCTCTTGATTCTTTCAGATGAAGATATCTCAAGTCATAAGCAAAGGCTCTTCCGTTTAACAAATAAACTCCTTTGCCTGGTCAGATCAATCTATCCAATAACTAACGAAGTAGCAGAGTTTACATTTGCAATCAATCAATATAGAATCAAACAAGAAACTATAAGGTGATGCCGATCTTACACAACTAATCAATCGAATAAATATGATTTTAGTTGGATCCCAGCCGATCAAGGTTTGTGCACACCCAAAGATATAAAAACCAAATCAGAAATCTTCTTTGTCTTTAAATCTTATTTAATCTTTAATAAACACCTGCACAACACCACTTGTATCTTGATGAGTGCCAAATATTGCATATTTCTACACCTTTTTATTAGCAATTAACTCATCTTTTGCGCTTTAAAATCATATATTATCCCAAATTCTGTATTTTTATTTTTTTCAAGAGTAAATACTTTTGCTAATTAACTTTGTGTTTTCAGGTGCTAAATAAAGCTTGGAAGAATTGAGGAGCCAAAAGAGCAGAGAATTGGTGACAACGGAAGAGAGACAACACAAAGCTCTTTTTAGAAAACCGAGAAGGACGTAAAGGAGCATAACGCAAAAGTCAGTGGCAATCCGCTTGCAACTCATCCGCAATCCGTTTGCACTCATTCCGCAAGCCGCTTGCAAAGCCTAAACCGAACAGTGGGCTAGGTAGAGAATCCAAAACCCAAACCCATGTCCAAACCCGAGATATCAAATATGCTACATCTGCCTATCATCCAACAGCTCATCCACCTGGTACATCAACACCAGATGAAACCGCTTTACACCTTAGCTCCCTTTTTCCCTTCACCTAATCGACCAAAAACAACATCTTCTTCATTTCTTCTTTCTCTCTACAGAACCAGCATCTTCCTCTCCCGATTAATCACCTCCGCCCTGATGTGATTTCAACTTTGTTGTAGTAATAGGTTCATTGAGACTTGTGAAAGCAATTGATTTTAGACTTATTTAAACTAAAAATAGAGAAATTTAAAATCCAAATTTATTTTTTTTAAAGATTGAAAATAACCAAGACACTAGATTCCACTATTACACATGAATGAATGATGATAAAAATTCCAAGACTCTAATTATTTTTAAAATTTCTTTTTCTTAATTCACAAATTATCAAGCATATTCTCAAACATTAATTGTATCCCTAAAGCATAGATTATCTAACCAAAGTATAACCTATCTAATTGAATCACAACTAATTAGGAAAAATTATGCAAACAATTAAAATTCTGCAAAGCAGTGATTTGAGTGAATTATAAATTGAAAATTAGAGAAAAGTAAAATAATTACAATCATTCATGCAACAATAGCTTCCTCCGTGCCTTGATTACATGAGAATTAGCTCATCATCATCATGGAAACATGCTCAAAATTCATCTTTATTAATGCTCAAAAATGGCTCACAAATGATGAAATAGGAGAAAAATTGATAAAAACCGGGTTTGTAACACTTTTATTTGTTACAAACCAAGCTGTTACAGAGAACGATAAAAATGAAGTGTTGTTAACACTGTCGCAATACGACCCACAAACAGTTGTCGTTGTCACTGTTGAAAAACGACGGTTCTGCGTGTGTCTTATGCTCTTCGTGTTCTTCACAGCAGCAGAAAATGGAGTTTTTCTGCCACTTGATTTCTCGACTCTCTGGTTCTTCCTAACTGCTCCCAACTCTCTCTTCACCCCTTCTATGGAACCTTGTGACTCTATTTATACACAAAAATCCTAAAAATCACGCGTCAATTACACAAAATAATTCTCATTTACTCCCATGCATGGAAAAGAATAATTTCCATTTTTTGATTAATTACGCGTCTAATCTCGTGCTGCACACACCAGGAGCATTCCTTCACGTCCCATAATAAGTTAGGAACGCATAAGCCACAAGAAAACTTCCCAAAATTACCAAAAAATCTGAAAATATCTTACGGGAATATCACGTATGTTTTGCTCTACACTTGAATTCTAGCCAATTCTGGTCGAAACCAAAGACCATACCACGTTTATATGGGTCCTAGGAATGATCCCAATCAATTCCATCCCTTAAGTCTCTCTGAAATGACTCCAAAAATCCGATTGAAAATCTGCCATGGATAAACATAATTTTCCCGCCTTTTTTTGTTTTTGAACGTGAAGGAGAAAGGGGTGCCCCTTATCCGCTGCTGGATTCCGAATAACAAATGTCCCTTGGGTGCCTTTAGACAACTTTTCGAGCCGATTTTTCCAAAAATGTTTATTGCCCAAAAATACCTACAAACACATAAAACACCATAATAAGTACAAAAATGGGTACTAACAATATACACAATAGAGATGAAAATAGACACATAAATGCGTCTATCACGCCCCCACCTCTCTGAGCACAACAACCATAATTAACATCAACTATACCTCTAATTTCTATCTCTCTCAACCTTATCTTTTTTCTTATCAAAACAGTAACCCTAGAAGTTAGAATTGAGAGAGATAAAGTTAGGGTTATCTCAAACAGCTGGAATAGTAGGCTTGCAGAGATGAATTGAAGATGTAAACTGTCAGAGAAACGCGTTCTGGGTGAGTGGGTCCCTCTGAATTATCGAATTGGAGTTGATTTGAGTGATTATTTTGTATAAATAGAGAAGGCAGTATGATGAAAAACTCATGCCCGGAGTAGCCGGTGCACCAAGTTGTAGTTTATGTTTGTTTTCAGTATTATCATTATGTTCTAATTTAATAACTAAGGTTTAGATGAAGCCCTTAATCTATTGCTAGTTTGATTCAAATTTATGATATTGTTCTTGTTGTGCTTAAAATGATATAGGAATGGTTTAATCACTGTGTCACAGTATATTGCTTTCACCTTTTGTTTGCTATGCAACACAGGTAGATAGAATAACCCTATATTGTGCTTCAACTCATGCTTAAGAGACCAAGCTAATCTGTGATGAGTTATGCTGTAAGAAGACAACTTATGATAGGGATTAGTTACCTTAGTTGATATTAGGCCATCCATCTTAGGAAAGGTTTAATTATCTAAGTAATCAAATTGGTCTGTGATTAGTTGTACTGTAAGAAGACAGCTAATACTAGGGATTAGTTAGTGAACTTAGTTGACATTAAACTCTCCATTCGAGACCCCCTTGATAACGGCAAACTTGCATCTTGACCGGTGTCCATTACAAGGGACAGGAATATTATCAAAACTGAATTGACTTAGTGTGGGTTAATAGGTGGATTCGACTGCCCTAGCTCCCTTTTTATCTGCTTGTTTAGAGTATTCTTTGTGATTTTCTATTTTGCAAACATCATCTTAGTCGTATCGACAATCCCCCCCCCCCCTTGTTTACTCTCAAATTGGATCAGTTTTAGTAATACTCTAGATTCAACTTTACACCCTCCAAGTCCCTGTGGATCGACCTGTATTTGCAACTTACACAATTGGCACTGTGCACTTGCAGTCATTGTAGGTACTGTTTCTAGACCTACCAAATATCTTGTGATCAGTCACACACAGAACGGAGTCTGTTGACAATGAATTATCACAGGATGTCTTTAGATCTAAAAACAGTTCTAAAGATCCCGTCGACACTTCGATCTAGTTTGAGTGAATCTTATATCAGAAAAGAAGATACTCAAGAATAAACAAACTAGGTGCAATCAAAGTTCAACAACCGTTAGTTAATCAAATCAATCAAAAACTAAAATAAACTGCAATTATCTAGTTTCCCACCAACGGTACTCGTAGAGATTCTTGATCCCATAGAAGTCTTTAAACGAGTGGTCATAAGAGATTTCGCCTAATTAGGGTACTTTCCTCTCCGGATAGACGGCTCCACCAGAAACAACAAAAAGATGAAGTTTCTCTGGCTCTTAAGATAGTTTGCTAGAAATGCAAACTTGGGTATTTATAGACCAAGGATGTTTGGACACCAAGGAATTTCCAAAACCGAATATTCTCAAGATATGCAATAAATGCCCAAAATCGGTTTTCATAATTCCTGGAAATGCTATGTCCAATATTTCCGAAATATCACTAAAAAATCTCCAATTAGTAAATGCACATTACCAATTTTTATTTTCCAGAGATATGCATTTAATTGTTGGTAATTAAAAGCATATAAAACTAATAACCTTAATTACAAGATTCTTAATTTATTTCGGTCCGGGATCTCCTTGAGTTATTAAGGAATATCTTTGAACAATAAAAGATAAGAGTTACTGATCATGTTCAGAGTATGTTGACATCTTTTTTTTGTAAATCCTTTTTCATATTTACAATTTTGGAATCGATTATACCACACTTCCAAACAAGTTTAGAATTGGTTCATGTGTATTCCAAAACAACTATGTGATTGATCAAATATCAAATCACTAATCATGGGTTTACGGTTCTACCAAACACAAGGATCGGTACTACCTTAATATGGTTACTGGGACCGGTTACACCAGTTAACAGGATCGGTTACATCAATTACCAGGACCGGTTACCATATACTCATGGTATTACTTGTGATCGGTTACACAAGTCACTAGGATCGGTTACACCAATTACTAGGACCGGTTATACCAATTACTAGGACCGGTTACGCCAATTACAAGGTTCTACTATGTGATTGAGTTATTAAGGAATAACTTTGAACAATAAAAGATAAGAGTTACTAATCATGTTCAAATTATGTTGACATCTTTTCTTTGTAAATCCTTTTTCATATTTACAATCTTGGAATCGATTATACCACACTTCCAAACAAGTTTAGAATTGGTTCATATGTATTC
>JAJJMB010017528.1:552048-695084 GCA_023531105.1 Papaver atlanticum
AGTTGTCTCTAGTACATAATCAAGCGACTCTTATATGAGTTTTGATTCACTAAAATATGACAACCAAACTTGACATACTAATGCTTGGTGGGTTCAACCGAGCTATTCTCTTACATGTATCTTATGTTTAATTTTGAGTTTTAGGTACATTTGAGCAAAAGAAGAAGAAACGTCGCTTAAAAGAGCTAAAGTGTCATTTCATGTGTAACTGATGTTGAAGGCGAATTATTTCTCATTATTTGCTTTTATTTTTTCATCTCTATCTTAAAAGCATATCGGCTTTAATGATGCAAGTTATGTCTGAAAAGCATGGCAACTTTAGTGATGTATAGAAATTGAGGAGAAGAAGTGGATCTGAGAGGAAAGAGACGGCTTCTGTTGGTGGAAGAATTCGAAGAAGTGGTGTATTTTTGGCATTTTAACCCTCAGGAGAAAAGTATTTAAGGCACTCCAACTTTGGCTAAGGGCATCCCAGAAATGTGTTTAAAACGCCCCAGGAAAAGTGTTGAAAAACACCCAAGGAATTTGCTAAAGACACCCCAAAAATTACTATGGGGTAACCTAATTACTAAGGGGCACCCAATTACTATGGCCACCCCAGCAGGTTGGTTAAGGGGTGACCTTCTTCAATAATTTGAATTCAGCGCTTTGGCGGGAAACAGGTTGTGCAGAAGAACAGAACTAGGGTTTGGATTTTAACGGTGTTTTACTAAGATTCAATCACCGAAACTTATTGGGTTTACTCTATTAGGCGAGACAGGGATGATATGGGTGTTGGGTTCAACCAAATTTTGCTGAATAATCCGATTGATGCAAAACCAGGGAAATCAGTTTTTGTAAACCCGATATTTTGTGTGGAGATTTTGGACAAGTTCTAAGGAGATTTAATCGCAGGAATCGATCGGTTTGACCCTGTTTTATCTAAACAGGGAAGGTATGTGCCTCAGGTTCATAGAAATTGGGAAAGGCATGTGAATTTGAGTGGAACAGAGGTTATAGATATTCTCGGGATGTCTTTGAGTATTTTTGGGAGGATTGCGAGTGTGTAGAAGATTCTGGACGTGTATGAAACGTGTTTTTAGTATTCTCAACTCCATCAGACGCGTGCAGAGAAGAAAACGGAAACAAATCTCGTGAAGAAGGAAGAAAATATTCTCCCTTTACTGTGAAAGATTTGGAGGTGATTCGAGGAGATTTCTTATGCCTGTTGGATATAAATAGGTTGCTGGGTGAATAGAAGGGACGTACGGAGAGTTTGGAGAAGAAACATAGGCTTAGAATCGTAAAAATTAAGTGTTTCAGAAAGTTCACCTGCTGTCAAGAACACGAAGAACAAAGGTACACCACGAACAGTCGCAAAAGCTGTCGTTGTTTAACCACAAAATCTATATATCGTTCTTCAGTGAGTAGAGAAAGATCTTCAGCCACTGCTCCATTTGTTAGCTGAACAGTTCAACTCAGTAGCTTAAGACCTTTAGCACTGAAAATCGTTGTAAGCCAATTTCATTATTTTTAATACAATGATTAATCAATTTTTCTCTACTTCTCGATCTATGAGTAGCTAAATCTATTCTCTAGGGTTTTGGAAGAAACTATTTTTGATGGGTAATATTTAGTAATTGATTTCTTTGACATATTTACTTCATTTTTGTGCTTTAAAATTATTAATTTTTTCTCTTCTTTACATGCTTCATATTAATTGTTTTGAGTAGTTTAGCTATCGATCTTTTATAAGCGAAGGAAAATTAGGCTTAAGATTAGCGAAGAAAGTCATAAAAAAGAGAGCTTATAGTTTTATATTCACCAAAGCATGAGATTGGGTTCAAAACTGCTTTGAGAAAATTAGGAGTATTATGTCAAAGTATTTTTATTGAGTTTACATCATAAGAAGTAGTGGAATCCAAAACCCTAGGCTTGTCTCTCCTTGATAAACAAAATCAAATATAATTAGCTTGTCTTAGTATTTTAATCAAAAAACCAAATCTTAAAAAAAAATCCGAGAATCGAATCCCTTTCTTACCACACTTTAAAACTACAGCACTAGATAACTGCATTGTTATTTTAGTTTTCGATTATTGATTTGATTGACTAACGGCTGTTCAAACTTTGATTGCACCTAGTTTGATTATTCTTGAGAGCCTTCTCTTCTGACATAAGGGTCACTCAAACTAGACAAGTATTTTAGAACTGTTTTTAGATCTAAAGTCAACTTGTGATCATCCATTGTTAACAGACTCCGTTCTGTGTGTGATCGATCATAAATGGATTCAAGTTTGTGGTGTGCAGATACATAAGAAGGCGATTGAAGATTTGAAGACAAGAAGATTTTTCTTATTGGTTTTTATATCTCGTGATTTGTGCACACATCTTGATCGGTTGGGATCCGACTTAGATCTGATTTATCTTTGATAGATTTGATCATATAGTCATTTAGACGCAACTATCATTTGGTGGTATTCTTTAATATCCAAATATGATAGTTGTGAATCCGAATCTAAGTTACTGATTTGGATTGATCTTACCCGACAAAGGAGTTTACTAGTTTAAACGGAAGAGCCTTTGTCAAAACACAATGAATCTTTTTCTAAAAGATTATTGAAGTAGTTACCAAACAACTTTGTTCCTTTACTGTTTGGAAGACGATCAAAGGGAGTTGAGTGCTTAAAAATTTACATCGGTAAAGCAACTCGAGGTAGTGATTTATGTCTTGGGGATTCACTTGTGTGACCAGACGGTCAAAGACGCAGGGATACTGAGGGAACTAAGTAACTAGGGGTAGATTACTTGGTCTCAACTATACGAAGTTGGATTTGTTTTTTGTATAGCGACTAAATTCTGAAAGTATTCAAAACTGGACTAGGTCCCGAGGTTTTTATGCATTTGCGGTTTCCTCATTAACAAATTCTTGTTGTGTCATTTACTTTACTTCCACATTATAATTAAAAAATTTATTATAGTAAAGTAAATAACACTAGTACGTTAAATCATAATCATTTGACATTGGTCTTATAGTCAATCGGTCTTGTACCGTAACTATTGTCAAGTGAATACCTTGTTGTTGTATTGTCTCGACTATGTCTATTGATGATCACGCTTGGTATCAAACTTACAGGTTGAAACGAAAAAGCGTGGTGTATTTGGGTACCCTCATAATTTCAGAAGTAATTCGTGAAAATATGATACCCTGTAGTTATAATCGATTAATACGTGATTTGGGAAAACATTGCAGGTTTGTTGTCCTAAGTCAGGTTTGAAGGATTTAAAAACAAAAGGTTTGAGCCTGTTTCTGTGAAATTTTATTGTTAGGTTCGGACCTGTCTTCAATTAGTTTAGACCAAATAACAAAATATAGTATATGTGAATTTAGTACTTCTAAAATGAACAATCATGGTTCCTTTTCAATTAGGAGCTATTGTTGGGCGTTACAAGTGTCGTTCTAAGAGAATTTGGCATTCACGATAAGTCTCACCATACTTTATGAATTTTATCAAATTTGTTTCCTTTTCAATCACAGCTATTGGTGCTAGTGTTTTCTTTCTTGAGGGACAGAAAATAAGACAAGGATGCCCGCTCTCACTTTACTTATTTCCAAAAGGCTTGTCCTAGTCTAGTCGGTAAAGAAAGTAAAATATGAAGACTCATATAGTGGCTATAAAAAGTGATCAATGAGCTCCCTACATATTTTCACCCGATGTTATATTTTTATCGGAATGATGAATGATTATACTATTAAAACTCTTAAACAAGTGATAAGAGTATACTCTAGGTGGTCAGGTAAAAATAAATTACCAAAGTTTCTTTGCTTTATTCAGCAAGACACTTTTGAGGTATCAACGTTATAGATATATGGAATTTTTTTTGCCGCTCCTCATGGTCATATGAAACTGCCATGCATCATCTCTCCCGAGGAATATATGGGGCACTACCTCTGAAAACTTGCACGCAGATATGTCATTTATGATTGTTATATTGGGTTGTTAGTGCTATTTGCATTTTTAATTTAATAAGTCTTTTACCTCTTTATTATAACGCTCTGCTCATATATTCTAAAATTTTAAATTTTACATTAGCAGAAGAAAATTATATATCCAAGTTAATTGGGTAGGTATCTTACATTTTGGCGTTCTAAGGGAGAATTCTCGAGTTTTTCTTGGTGGCTCTAAAACTAGGGTGGTAAACAGGATAATGAAAAACATTATTCTTTATCGTTTAACTTCTAATAATATTCTCTTGACCGCATGCATGTTTACATTAGGGTCCAAGACCATATTTTTCCCGAATATAACACTTTTCCATTTCTTGCTTGGAGATTATGTTATTAGGAATCTTTAATATTATAGTGCGAATTTCCTTTTAGGTTTTTTTACCAAAACATCCCCACATATAAAGAAAAACATAAATAAGGTAGGGTCATATTTGTAAATTATTAGCAACGCTTATAACCGTTGCTAAGCTGTAACGAAAAACAAGCCCCGTATAATACCCAACCTTGGTCAATAGCTGCCACCTGACCCTGCAACTCCGCCTACAGCGATTTGAGCCATTAAATATGTAACTATCATATTCATTTCAAATTAGTTTGGATACAACCATAGCTAATAGCATGCCCCTCCCAACTAAGTAGGCGAACAAAGGAAATCGTTGCATAAAATTATAAAAGCGAAAATATCTGTTTCGAAAACCCACCATGTGTCGAGCGCATACATGCTCACTAGTATTATATATGTTTATTTAAATTATAAATCATATTACCCTTTCATAATGAATTTGTGTTGAAAATGTCCCATTTTATATTGAACTTAAAAAGTCTAACCTTATTCACAAATCTTTAGTAGTTGATTGAATTAACATTTTTTCGAAATGAATAATGCTCAAATTATTTCCGGCTAGAACTTTTGTTATAAAACAAAGGTTATGAGAAGGAGTGACTCCTTTTTAATAAATTGGAGTGGCACAAAACAACCCTCCAAATCTCTATTCTCCTTTATGTTTTGCTTCGGTTGGAGTAGTACTTGAAAAATAACATTATACGCCAGATAGTACGTCGTCTTCCTATGGACAATAATCTATTTGTTGTCATGCTGTAAAAACCTAAAAATGGTTTAAGGGGTAGAAATGATATTTAAGGTTTTGAGTATGAGTTGCAAGAGGTTGAGCACGAACAATCTTCGTCCAAACTTAAAATACTGGTCGTTCGAAGACTGCTTCTGTCACATGAGAGAGATCAACGCTAGTCTTAGGGAGGGAAGAAGATAGAAGAGAGAGATCATAGTTATAAGAGATGTGTTGGTAAGGTAGTAATTATTTATACCCAATGTTAACTGAGATAGGGGAATATTTCATGATTTGTGCGTTATGAGTCTTATGACTAGGCCGAGTCATGAAGAGAGCTTACGTGTGGGTCCTGTTTCGGACATGAAAGAAGATGAGGTTGGGCTCCAGCTTTGTATGGCATATGGGGCCGAACTATGATTGGTGAGTCCCTTTTGATAAGTATGAGAGACTTGAGGCTTATGCATGAGGCTTCGTACGCCTAAATCTCGCATCTATATGATACTGAGTTGAGATTGTAGGGCTCAAGGCTCATGGAGTTAGTTGAGACATGCTCATAAGGCACAGGTCTAATGGATTCAACTAAGACATGCTCATGAGACTGAGAGTGGGGCTTTTATATGTGCCTGAGAGTGTCTCTTGTCTATATGAGACTATGTAAAACTTGATTTGACCAGTGAATCTTGTGGCCGATGTTACTAGGAATCAGTTGTGAATCACGTTTTTATATGGAGCAAACATGGCTAGTGAATATCGTCGGGAATATGTTAGGAGTCAGTCACGAGGCTTGTAAGGATTGAGTCATCAGATCGAGGCTTGATTCGTGCTTACCGGAGACCCAAGTCTCTCTCATGCTCATGGAATCAGCTTTGGACGTGTCTTATGAGAGTGAAGAGCATACATGACCAGTGTATCTCGAGGGGATATGCTAGAAGCCGTGTGTATGAACGCGAGAGCTGAATCTCGCTTATGAAGGTGAACTTGTATTGGGATGATGGCTGTCGTAAGTGCAATCAAATTAATAATCTTATTTCCACACAATTAACTGGTAATATAATGGAAGCAAGGATCGTTCCCACGAAGAGCAGTGAGTTTTAGTTGTCAAAGTGTCACAAAGGGGGGTTTTCTTTAGATTTGAATAAAGTAAATAAAAGCAATTGAAAATATTAAATTGTAAGCAATATGGAGAGAGATGATCGAGGAATCCCTTTTCGTTAATAAACTATCAATGAGTTAATATATTCATCTATTCGTCATTAATCATAGATTATCACCAACCGTAGAATAACAGGTACGCTTAGCTATTCCCAAATTTCCTTAAATCACTGGATAACAAGTACGCTTAGTTACCAGATTCTATTCGTTTGAACCACCTTGAGGTACGCTTACAAGATGTAATTCAGTCGAATGCTTTAGGATTTGTGAATTTAGGTTTGATCCTAGTAGTTAGACTCAGTACGCTCGGTCTACTTGCTAAGGTTGTGTTTACATGTGATCGCTTTATAGAATCCCTCTGTAAGGTTTCACGTTTTCTACTTGTGTAAGGAATTATTCAACATTTACGTATATCCTAACCCTTACTAGCAATAGATTAGATCAATAAATATATTCAGTTGGTCACCTAAATAATCTATCAATCAATCATAAGTATTTTTAATAATAAACACAAACGCTAATCATATGAAGAAATCAAAATAGATTCATATATTAAATCAAATCAAGTTTACAACTTAGAATTCATCCTCAATCAATAGGTGTTTAGCTACTCATGTATGTAAAAGCATCCATGATATATACATATAAGAAAAGTTTAGAGATATCGTTACGATTGAAGAACCGCTCCGAAACCCTAGCTTTCGATCCGTGTGTAGTTTCTTCTCCCAAAACCTTACAATTTCGTGACCTATTGATGATGTTTCATTCATGACCTAATACCTCTTTATATAGGTTTGCATTGCTTGGCCTTCAAGTATTTAGTTCGGTTCAAGAACCCGACCCGAAAATACGAAATAAGGACCCTAACCGTGAGTTTTGGCCTTCCAAGGTATGCATACCCGTATGCATACTTAAATTTCAGTTAAAATCTATGGGGAAATGTATGCATACCCGTACGCATACTGAAAATTCGTTCCAAGGTATGCATACTTGCTTGTCTTTGGTAATGGATAAAAAGCTTGTTTTGCCCACAACTTCTTCGTCCGAACTCGGAATGACCTCATTCTTTTTGCATTCTTTTCCTCTTTCAATTCTCTTTAAGATGGTGATAAGAAATCCTGAATTTGAATGAATTAATCTCAGTCTTTGGCCCGTCTCTTGATTTTGAGCGTTTTGCTCCTTTTCGTCGCATTTCTTCCACTTCTCTTGGACTTTGGCACTTGGATACTTGGAATACTTCTCTTCTTAGCTATTTTTAGCAATTTGTAGCTCATTTTTGGATGATTCACCTAATAGAGACAAATAAGAGCAAACAAGAGTAATAATACGAAAATATGCAAGAATAATAGCTAAAACAAGTATGGAATGAACACTAAAATCATATGAATTATGCACTTATCATGGGCCCATGAGGCTAAGTTTTGAAATGAAACCTGAACTGAATCCTAAATGATCATTTTGCCCTTGTTACGAAAAACTACCATTTACACTTACGTAGAAGAGGGACTTAGTCTATAATATAAGATTTTAATTTACTGATATATATATCATCTGGATTTTTTAGGGGAATCTTTTTGGACGACAACATGTTTACCATTCTGGTGATTTTTTTCATTATACGATAATATGCCTATCATCTAATGTTAGTGCAAGTCCTATAGTGGAAGAATTCCATCTTCCAAGTTCCATAACACCTCAACACTTGGAAAGATCATGGAAGTTCAAGTCTAATGAAGGAAGGTAAAATGAGTTTCAAAATAGCAATCCGAATTGCGTTCAATGAAATTTTGAATTGCGTTCAATCTTGGCCCACAAAATCGACGATCAGAAAACGACAATCATATTCAAAAACAAAATCAACCCCAATATTGGCGCAATTTGGAATGACGGTCAACACATTTCGATTGACATTTTAGTTGGATTACAAGTTTTCTTCCATGAAACTTTGGAACATGTTTTGAAAAAAATGAATAGTCCCAACTTAGAAACCATCGGACTAGACATTTCACACTTCGATTCTACCGTCAATTCACACTGTCATTACTACTTCCAAAGGGATTCTGTGAAAGTTTGGAATCCCTACTTCACCATGGCTGCTAATGGGGTGTAGCAGTTTATTAAGGAGGGTACCGATTTTCATATAAGACAAAGCCATTTCTAGTTTGTCATATATGCGAATTGGTACCCTCCCCAATAAACTGGTACCCCGTTACCAATGTTACTACTTCACCTTCTACTAACTCATTTGAAACGGAGTCATATCGAAGCGGATGGAGCGTGCCTTGCTCTAACTAGGACCTAGAGAGAGAAAACTGACTCAAGTGAGAGAAGTCGGAAGATGCTGTCACTTGACACAGCGAAGCAGGAGTGGTAGTTGAAGTAGGAAGAAATAATTCAGAGAAGAATCATTTTCTCAAAAACAAAACCATTCAGCCAAAAATCTAAAGTGTGAGGAAGAATCAGGGAAAATGTTTCGGGTTCTGAAACTTAGAAGATCCACTAGAACTTTACTTGAATACAACAACACAACCAATTCATCATCACTCCAATCCATCACAACCCAAACTTCTTCTTCATCTTTTAGTCCAAACCCTAACACTAATTTTCTACGTGCTTTCTGTACAGCTCCGTCATCTTCTACATCTGCTAAAGATAAGGAAATCAGAAAATACATAGGTTATGGAGCACTTATGATCGGTTGTGGAGTTGCTACTTACTATTCCTTTCCATTTCCCGAAGATGCAAAACATAAGAAAGCTCAACCGTTTCGTTATGCTCCATTACCTGATGATCTTCATACTGTTTCCAATTGGAGTGGTACTCATGAAGTTCAAACTAGGGTTTTCTTACAACCAGAGAATCTGGAAGAATTGGAAAAGATTGTCAAAGAATCAAATGATAAAGGACAGAAGATTAGACCTGTTGGATCAGGGTTGTCTCCTAATGGAATTGGTTTATTGAGAGCTGGAATGGTGAATTTGGCACTCATGGATAAGGTTCTCGAGGTTGATAAACAAAAGAAAACTGTTAGAGTTCAAGCAGGTATTAGGGTTCAGCAACTTGTTGATGGAATTAAGGAGCATGGGCTTACTTTGCAGAATTTCGCATCGATAAGGGAGCAGCAAATCGGCGGGATCGTGCAGGTTACTCCAGCTCCACTCTCTATAGCCTAATTGGTGTATTATTTTCAGTGAATTGATAGTGTTGAAAATTAGGGTAGTTTAATTTTGAAAAGGATGGCTATGTTTGTTTTAGACTGGATTCATTTTGGGGCAAATAGACAGAAATGTAGCATCTTAAACATCCTTTTTGTTGATTTGAACATATGTCTACTACTGGTTCAACAATCACTCTTGTTGACTGAGAATAGCATGTTGGATAAATAATAGGTTTGGTTGTAGATATTGATGAAAGCAAGGGTTCTAAGATGTGAGGCAATGATGTAATCTGATTCCTAGGGGTGTGTAGTTAATCTCTACAACAGCAATGTGTCATGTGCTATATTGAATTGGTTCACTATTTCAAACAGCTTCCCTTACATCAAGAATTTCATTTGATTTTTGTTTCTTAGCTTCTTCCTTTTTTGCATTCCTTTTTTGGTAGGTTGGTGCTCATGGTACTGGTGCGAAATTGCCTCCCATTGATGAGCAAGTCATTAGCATGAAACTAGTTACTCCTGCAAAGGGAACAATTGAGATTTCAAAGGAGAAGGATCCTGAGTTGTTTTATCTAGCTCGCTGTGGTCTTGGGGGTCTTGGAGTGGTTGCCGAGGTCACACTGCAGTGTGTTGATAGACAGGAACTCGTGGAGCACACATTCGTTTCCAACATGACAGAGATCAAGAAAAACCACAAGTAATGACATCTCTGGAACTTTTGTTTATGACCTAGTCAAATTCTGGATGTCTCTTCAATAAGTTGTGTACCCTCTTAATGTTGTATTTGGTGATCGGACATAGCATTCCACTAAAGATTCATCTCTAGGCCCTTTGCTTCCTGTTTCTTATTGACTTTTTTTTTTTTTTTTTTTTTAGGAAATGGCTTACGGATAATAAGCATCTAAAGTACTTGTGGATCCCATATTCAGAGACAGTTGTGGTTGTTACTTGCAATCCTGTTTCAAAGTGGCGAGGTCCACCTAAGTTTAAAACTAAGTATGGGAAGGATGAAGCACTGCAGCATGTGCGTGACCTTTATTTGGAGTTAGGGAAGAAGTACAGGTAAAACTATTGCAATTTATTATTCAGAACGCAGACTGTAATTCATACGCAACGATCTCTTTGAGATGAACTTGGTAGTTAATTTTAAAGAATGCACGACTGAAAGTCTGAAAGTATATGGAGAAGTGAAAACTGAAACTAATTTTATCGACCTGTAAATCAGTTTCTCCTAGATCTTTTTAGCAGTAGCTCCCAAACTATAGAGTTTCCTTTTTTTCCCTCTCTCTGTAGTAGACTGTTCATTTTCAAGTGCTACCTTTTGTCCTAAAAGAACAAAAAGTATATTAAAATCTGGTCATATTTGTTCTTTTTTGGTTGCCTCTTCCTTTTCAAGTGTCCATGCCGACAATGTTTCCTATTGACGTTTTTTTCTAGTTCCCAAAAGAATAAGCTCTATGTCTCTATCCATGTGGAGGTTCAGTCCACTGGACTGAAAAAAGGGAACTGATATTGTGGTTCAGATTTTCTCTTTCTTTGTTTCTCTCCTTGGGAATCACTTATGGTTTTTTCCTTATTGATTCGTGTACATATGTAGCTTGTATAAATATTATACCGATTTTTCTGGTCAATAATGTCGAGTTTAAGCTGCTGATTAAAGTGATATGCTGTTCTTTTCACTATGTCTGGGTGGAGTTTATCCATGTCGTAAGGTCTATTATGTTCTTATATTAACTTCCTTTCAGTTTTAGCTAATGAACTGTTAAATTAGTTGTGTGCAGGATCGGAGAAACTGCTGCTAAATCATCAGAAGGCGAGGAGCCAGACATAAATGAGCTCTCATTCACAGAGCTGAGAGACAAGCTTCTTGCCCTTGATCCACTTGACACGGATCATGTCATAAAGGTTAATCAAGCAGAGGCAGAGTTCTGGAGAAAGTCAGAGGGATACCGAGTGGGATGGAGTGATGAAATTTTGGGTTTTGATTGTGGTGGTCAGCAGTGGGTCTCAGAGAACTGCTTCCCTGCTGGAAGCTTAGCGAAACCAAGCATGAAAGACCTAGAATTCATGGAAGAGCTACAGAAGCTCGTGGAGAGCAAAGGGATACCAGCACCTGCTCCCATAGAGCAAAGGTGGACTGCTCGGAGCAAGAGCCTCATGAGTCCAGCTTCTAGCTCAGTTGAAGATGACATATTCTCCTGGGTAACATTCACTCCACTGCCTTCTTTCTTCATCTAATGCTTGTTTTAGTGCTGTAATATGTCTCTTTTTTAAAAATTAACGAGGTCTCCTCACCTTTTTAACCATCCAAAAAGAGAAGCTACCAAATAATATCGAATTGCCGGAGTTCCATAATCCATAATTTTTCCAGTTTTTGGGTTTGAACTCTTATAATTTCTTAACTGAGGTAGATAGGTTGAATGAACTTTCAGCGTTAAACCTGTGAACCACATATGATGACTACTAGTGGTACTGGTTGAGTGACTCGAATCCCAGCCAAGGTTATATGAACAGATCAGTTCTTTAATCTTATAGACCGTAGATGCATGATTGCGTCAAGAACTGGATGTTGCTGATAAATCCAAGCCTCTTAGTTGTCTGAATCTTTTCTCTGTTTATCAGGTCGGTATAATCATGTACCTTCCGACATCAGATGCACGTCAAAGGAAGGAGATCACAGAAGAGTTTCTCAACTACAAGCATTTGACACAGAAACAATTGTGGGATAAATATTCTGCCTATGAACATTGGGCTAAGATTGAGGTATGAATTAATGCTAAGACATTTTGCTCCTTGTTATCCACACATATATATATTTATTTAAAACTCAAGATTGTAGAAGCTTCTTCTATGGAGTTCCTGAGATATTGATAGATTATTCTCTTGGTGCAACCAGTAAGCAGCCATTGAGGTCTAATAGTAATACCAACGTTAGGTTTCATCCCTTTGGATTAGAGCAAGATTGATTCCAGACCAGTGGAGGGGTTTAAATTCAATCAAGTCCACACTGTAAATATATTTTTTTATGGCTGTTACAGGTTCCAAAAGACAAGGACGAACTTGTGGCAGTCCAAGAAAGGTTGAGAAAGCGATATCCTGTAGATGCATACAATAAAGCAAGAAGGGAATTGGACCCAAACAAGATCCTTTCCAATGCAATGTTGGAGAAGCTGTTTCCATTATCATGATGAGAAACTGTTGTGTAAGCTAGATACCTCCTTTTCTGCGAATGGGCAAGTATATTCCTTATTCTTTGTGGTTCCAAAGTGAAAAAAAACTTAAGACTGTTATTCAATTGAATCGAGCTTTGAAATTCTGGTTCAGAAACAAAACATGATCAAGTGCTCCAGAATGCAGAAATGTTTGTTGAGATTCAAGGATAACAAAGAAAGGTCTGTATTTTTATTTTTTTTTGGAGAAAATAAAAATGTATTATCTGAATTCTGAAATGCACAGGGCCCGTTTGACTTACTTTTTGACCATGCTTATCAATATGATGATTTGAGGTCGATGACGATAAGAAACCAGGGTGTTGAAAATTTGGAAGAATAGCCTAGTGCAGAGAATGTATCCGCAACTCCAATGGGGAAATTTTTTCAAACACAATTGGGAGTGAGGGAGGGACTCCACTTGCAACTACCATAACGTAATTAAGAAGATAAGAAAAGCGAAGAGTTGACTTGACTGTTAAATGCTGGACTTATTGACCTTCTCAAATATACCGTTTCTTCATAAACTACCAACTCACTACATCCAATTCTGTCCCTTTTATCTCTTCTGATTTTGGCTGTTGGTGTTTGTCACTCCCTCTAACCCAATAACCTGCCGGTATCTGTACACGATGGCCGGCTTTAAGTTATCTCACTGAACACGTGGCAGTACCTGTTGGATCCGTGTACCACGAGGCCAGTTACAGCTTCCACTTGGAGAAAAACAAATGGAAAATCTGTTTGATTGTCTGTGTCAAAAAGACCTGTTCTTCGATTCTAGTTGTCAATAGTTATTACATCACCCTTTTTAATACTAGGTGAAGAAGGTTTTATAAGTCATTCTCTTCTGTCTGTCATAGGTACTCAGTAAAAGGGTATCAGAAATTCTCTCAAACATACTGGAATCACTACAGTATTCTCTCATGGAAAAAGAAATTCAACCAGAAACAGGTTTGTTTTCTGAATTTTCAGTATACTTGGAGAGAATAATCCAAGTACTCAACGATTTGAAGGATAATAACAACATCAACGACACGATTCCAGTTTGTAAAATAGTAGAATTGCTTGGGAAAGAGCTTGAAAAATCTTTCACTTTAATTAATAATTCAAATGAAATCACGACGACGACAACAAAACAGATTGAAGAACAAACTCATAATCTTGGTAGATGTTTAGGCCTACTTCTTTTGACAATTTGTCATGTAGGGAGTGAGATTAGAGAAGAAATTGGGGTTTTGCATATGGAAATGATGAATGTTAGGTTTGAAGAAGTTAGTATTGAGAATGAATTGGAAGAGGAGGAGGTAAAGGAAGAAGCTCAGAATAAGGATGATAAAATTGAGAAAATCATTTTTGATTTTGATGATGTTGTAATTCAGATTAAATATGGTAACGACGAGGAACTGAAATTCGCCTTGTTAGCTTTAAGTACACTTATTGAAAACAGAATGATTGGTAATGAGTGGATTGTTGATCAAGGAGTTGTTCCTCTTTTAGTAAAGCGATTAGGGTCTGCTAAGCAAGATAATAGATTAAGTATACTTTTATTGCTTAGAAGCTTGGCGGTTGAGAATGACGTTAACAAGGTACCTTCAAAATATAGTTGTAAGGTTTTGGTCTTTCCTTTGAATTTTCTACATTAGTTAACCTCAATAGAGAATTTTTACCGTTATTTTATATAGGAGAAGATGGTCGATGTCGAGCCTTTAACGATTCTGGTCAAATCTCTTGCGCGAAATGTTGAGGAGAGTAGAGAAGCTGTAGGACTATTGCTTCATCTTTCGGAAATTGTGGAAGTTCGTCGACGAATTGGAAGAATCAAAGGGTGTATAATTATGTTAGTAGCACTACTTAATGGCGAAAACCAACTTGCTTCCTGTGATGCAGGGAAGTTACTGAATGCTCTGTCTAGTAATACCCAAGATGTTCTTCATATGGCCGAGGCTGGTTATTTCAGACCCTTGGTTCATCACCTTAAAGAAGGTAAAACAGCTCTTCTCCATTTTTGGTTATTCATTTTCATTTTTCTGCATTCTTGATTACTTTCATGGCATTCAGAACCATAATGCAAACAAGGGATACAATTGTGTTTCGTAATGTTTGTCGTGAATGTAGAATTCATATAAGATCCCCCAAGAATAACTTGGAACACGAGGATGGTTCACACTACTGTATTACATAAATTGTTTTTTACTTGCCCATGTAAGTTTCAATAGTTTTTGTGTTTCTAGTTTGATTTTTATGATTGCTTATCTTATTTTGAAGATGTTTCCTCTCCCTTAACACAGTTTTGGGATGTCCAAAATTAGACTATCAACCAATGTGTGATGCATTTTTATCCTTGTCTGACTATTTCGTCCATGGTGAATCTGTCACAGTTTGTATCATGTATGCCCCTTAACATCAACTTTATGCAGGCTCTGACATGAGTAAGATTCTAATGGCCACTGCACTATCAAGAATGGTGCTTACAGACCAAAGCAGAGCTTCCCTCGGAAAAGAAGGATCAATTGCATATCTTGTGAAAATGTTCAGTTCAGGGAAACTTGAAGCAAAGGTGTCGGCTTTGGGCGCATTACAAAATCTATCTACTTTGGCTGAGAATGTTCGACGTCTGGTTCGGTCAGGCATTGTAACAACTCTTCTAAACCTACTTTTCTCAGTGACTTCTGTTCTCATGAGTCTTCGTGAACCAGCATCGGCTATTCTTGCAAGAATCTCCCAATCAGAATCAATTCTCATCAACCTCGATGTGGCTCAACAGATGCTTTCTCTTCTAACTTTATCACAGCCAATGGTTCAACATCATATCTTGTGTTCACTAAATAGCATTGTCAGCCATTCTACTGCATCTGAAGTGAGGGATCAACTGAAGGAAAATGGTGCTATTCAGCTTCTTCTACCCTTCCTAACTGAAAACAAGACCGAAATCAGAATGGGATCCTTGAATTTGCTTTACAATCTTACTAAAGATCCGCCAGATGATTTAACAGAACAACTTGGAGAAAACTACATCAAAATCATAGTAAATATTACTTCAATATCAACCTCTGAAAGTGAAAGAGCTGCTGCATTTGGCGTATTGAGTAATTTCCCGGTCCCCGACAAAAAAGCAACAGATATACTCAAGAAGGCGCATATTCTTCCCATTATGATCTCCTTTCTAAACTTGCATACCAAAACTTCAGCCCCCATGAACAAGTGGTTACTAGAGAGTGTGGCAGGTATACTAATAAGGTTCACAGTTCCTTCAGATAAGAAATTGCAACAACTTTCTGCTAATGAAGGGATCATTCCTTGGCTTGTGATGTTACTATCAATCGGGTCTCCCGTTGCTAAATCCAAGGCAGCAACTTCATTAGCTCAGCTTTCACAAAATTCATCAACACTGAGCAAGTCCAAAAGTCCAAAGTGGTCGTGTGTTCCTCCTCCTCCTAGTGAATTTTGTCAAATTCATGACGGATATTGCTGTGTTAAAACTTCATTTTGTTTGGTTAAGGCTGGTGCAGTTTCTCCATTGGTTCGCATACTGGAAGGCAAGGAGAGAGATGCTGATGAGGCTGTTCTTAGTGCTCTTGCAACGATGATGCAAGATGAAATATGGGTAAAGGGAAGTGACGAAATAGCTAAAGCATCAGGTGTTGAAGCTCTTATAAGAGTTCTTGAAATAGGTACTATAAAAGCTCAAGAGAAATCTGTCTGGATGTTGGAGAGAATTTTTAGAGTCGCAGCTCATAGAGTTAAGTATGGGGAACTTGCTCGTGCGATTCTTATCGAGCTTGCACAAAATGTAACTCCAAAGTTAAAATCAAAACTAGCTAAGATATTGGGACATCTTGAGTTATTGCAAATGCAATCAAGCTACTTCTGAGCTCCCAAACTTTTTATTCTCATGGTTTAGCCAGCAATAGAGTGAAGCATATCATGTGGAATGCCAATATTTAATCAACTGGCTCTGTAGCTAAACATAGAACTTAGCTTGTGTTGCTGGTTGAATTTACAGGAGATCTCAAAAAGAATTCTTTTGAGATATTTAATGGATGTTTCCAACGGATAATTCTGAATCCTGGATAGCCTTGGAGAAATGAAAAGATGACAATATACCCTTTCCATCGGAAGATGTGCATTTGTACACTGCAACTTCTGCAAACCTTAGATTAAAAAATAAATAAATAAAAAATAAAAATAAATAAAATGGTGTACCTCGCGACGTTTAAAAAAGAAATCTATTATTGGGGCTTCAACTACTATGTGTAGCCATGAGATGGATAAGGGGGCCTCAAGGTATATGAAAAAGTCAAAAATACCCTTACCTAAATTTCACTATTCATCATAAAATCCTAAATCTATAATCTTCTCTCCTCCTCCTCCTCCTCCTCCTCCTCCTCCTCCTCCTCATTGGCAAATCAAGATGAAAACGATGATCACGATTTCATCATGAAGAAGATGAAGATTATAAAGAAAAAAACAAAATATATCATCTTTTACCCATCTTCTCTTCTCATTCTCATTCATATATCATGATAAAGATGATGATCATAATTTCATCATGATGAAAATGATCATCATAAAAACAAAAAACTAAGAGAACCCATCATTTATTTTTGTTTTTGAATGGTTAAATAATCCGATTCGATGAATTTCGGGTAAAAAAAAACAGCTTCTGAAGGTGTTTACGGCCGGGAATTCTTTCCAAACCGAAATTATTTTTCTGATTTTTTTTATTTCCAGAACCAGTTACGGCTGGGTTTTCCCAGCCGAAAGTGCTGTTACGGCTAGGTTTCCAAACCGAAATTATTTTTCTGATATTTTTTTGATTTCCAGAACCAATCACGGCTGGGTTTTCCCAGCCGAAAGTGTTGTTACGGCTGGGAAAACCCAGCCTTTTCTGGTTCCGAAAACCAGAAAAAACCAGAAAAACAATTTCGGCCGGGAGTTCTTATTTTCCCGCCGTAAATAAGAAATACGGCTTGGAACACCAACAATTCCCAACCGTTTTTGCGTTCTACGGTTGGGTCGACAAATTATCCCAGCAGTAAACAATATTTTCGGCTGTAAGTTCATCATTGCCCAGCCGAAAAAGTGTCGGTTGCGGCTGGGATCTCATGTTTTTCCAGCCGAAATTGCAAAAAACCCAGATTTTTAATGGATGTTTTCTGATTGGAATAAACAAAAACCTCCAAATATAAGATTATCCTGAGTAATTTAAGGATATGCTCCACCATATTAGGTGGTTGATTTTCAAAAAAGTTAAAAAAGATCCCCAGAGTCCTCTTACTTAATAAAATAAAAAAAAAAAGTTTTTGATTTTCATAAAATTAGTGTAGTGATTAATCCTAATTCATACACTAATCATAATTAGTTTACTTAATCATCCTAATTAACACTAATTCAATTGAGGGTATATTAGGCAATAATAAAATAATAGGATAAGGGGCTATTGGATTTGCTATAACATGACCCAAAATAGCCCCCAAAACTATTTGGGTTTCAAGCCCCAATAATAGGATTCTTAAAAAAGGGCCGTTATTTCCGGGGGAAAAACTGCCGTTAAAACGGTCACGCCTATGTAGCGTGTCTATGAAGGTCACCGATACCCGTGTCTATAAATTACCGATAAATAGGAAATAACGGGGTTATTCAGACCCGTTATAACCGTTTTCACGCATGTTATAACTGTTTTTCTATAATTGAATTTTACGTTTTTTCCTTCTAAATAACATTTTAACTCAAGGATTTTAAATCATTTTTCTCGTTTTCACGTCAGTTATAACCGTTTTTTAAGAAAAAAGAATATAAAAAATATTTTCTTACAATTATTTATATTTTAAATTAAAGATTAAAATATTACAATTAATATTTTAAAAATAAAATAATAAAATAATATTTTAAAAATTACAATTATGTGCCTGCTCGTAAGGAAGTTGCTCTTGGATTTTTGTCTGATGATGGCAGAGACTTGCGCTCCGCAGACATTCTTGTTCTAAATTGGGAGAGTGGTAAGGATGTTTGTATGGATGTCACAAATGTCTCACCCTTCACTGGTGAAGGTGCTAGTGCTTTCGTCCCTGGCAAAGCTATCTTGAGTGTTGTTTCACGAAAACGCACTAAATACTTGGACAAATGTGTGTTCGCATGGCTATGGTTTGGGGGTTTTAGCTTTCTCTACTTTGGGACAGCTTGGTGAGGATGCTTTGTGTTTTTTTAAGCGTTTGAAAAATTGTTTAGTTAGTAATGATGCCAGTAGTGGCTTAGGTAGTTTCATTTTTCATAGATTGGGTGTAGCTATTCAAAAAGGTGTTGGAGCTCAGCTCGTTGCTAGTCTACCAACCAAAAGTTATGTATGATTTGGGAAATATTCTTCATCGATAACATGATGTATAGAAAACTGTTATAACAACGTTATTAGACCCGTTATAACTATTTTCACGCACGTTGTAACTGTTAGATAGGAATTTCAAAGCATTTTTTTTATTTTCTATTTAACCGTTATAACGCCCGTTATTTTAGAATAACATATAAAAAACGTATTTTTTGTCCGAAACGTGCTCACATCCGTCAAAACACGTTATAACGGTCACGCTCAGTGGCCGTGACCTGAGCCATGACATTTTTTCAAACCTTGGTACCTAGAGCGTAAGAAATGCACACTGTTAGTCTGTTACCGCCTTCAAGTTGAACTAGTTTGATAAGTTTTGAAAAGCTGAAAACCTTCGTCTTTCAGCTTGGAAAATTTGGGTCCATGTTAACCATTACCGAAGATGTCTACCAACTGATCAATAATGGATATGTAAGAGACTTGGGTTGATTTTCCTTGAACCAACTGTCTTACAAAATGAAAATCCAAAGCTGTATGCTTTATTTTGACGTGAAAGATAGGATTGGAAGCCAAATAGAGAGAATTTTACTGTCATAACATTAAATAGGTGGTGCAGGAAGAAAGATTAAAAAGTCCTTGAGCAAAAGATTGAGCTAAGGCCCTATACTCAACTTTTGTACTAGACCTAGCTACAGTCCTTTTAGCAGACTGAGAAATAAGATTACGTAAAAAAATATACGGAAACCAGAATTAAATCTTCTATCATCAGGAAAGCTTGTCAAATCTGCATCACTATGGCCTTGCAATGTTTATAATCACTTAGAGAATAACAAGTCATGCTCAAGAGTCCCTTTTCCATAACTTTGAATCCCTTTAGCAGCAACAAAATGGTTAGTGGTGACTTGTGCATGAATTGACATGCTTGACCGAGAAGCTAATTTCCGACCTTATCCAAGTCAAGAACTGAATAAAACCTACCAAAGACCTATATTCAGTAGGATTGTCAAGAGGAGTACCATCAACAACACTAAGCTTAACAGAAGCAGAAGCAGGTGCAAAACATATTTCTCCACCCACCATATTGGTTTTAGCTAACAAATCCATAACATGTTTGTTTTGACATATAAACAACCTAGAGCTATTCCTCTTAACCATCAGGCCTAAAAAGAAATGTAAAACCCCCAAGATATTTCACTGGAGAGTGCACACTTAAGGTTTTACGAATGAAAGATTAAGAAGTTGTGGATGAACCAGTAATGAGAATATCATCAACATATACCAAAATAATAATTAAAATAATTACTGAATTATACACAAATAAAAAAAAGTGTCTGATGTAAAAGAATTAAATCTCAGAGCCAGAAGAGAAGAATGCAACTTGTTATACCAAACCCTTGGAGTCTTCTTCAGATTAGTTTTGAATAATCCATAAAGCCTTGAGGCTACCTCTTCAAATCGCCATGTAGAAAATCATTATAACATCGCTCGGTCGAACTAACAAGTTTTTCTATCTCAAGATTGTTGTCAATGTTAGATGTACAAAGCTATATCTTGATTTCTAGTCTACTAAAGTCAAGTCTCAGACTAGGATTAGAGCATGGTAGTTGAGTATCAGATATCAAAGATTAAAAACTGGAGAACAAAAGAAGACATTTGCGAGAACTTTATTAAAAAAGTGGTATGTGAAGAGTGACCTATCATATTTACTCATGGTATCTACCATTCTATCTTATGTACTATGTCGTATAATTTTATTAGATTCAATACTGTAAATAAGAAATTTTTAGATTAAGCTTGTGTTGGTTAAACTCTCGAGCAATGGATGCTCATAGATCCTTAGCAATCTTAGTTAGAGCAATTTATTGTTCATAAACTATTTTTGTTTAAGTTGATCATTTGGAAATTCCCCAAGAAAAGAATCCAAACTTTCTATGGTTATTTAGAATGTTTCAAATTTGAATATGTGAGAATTGCGGAACTGCTTGGAGCAATGTACGCATACCCAGTCGATCTGAATTCCGCAAACTGGACAAGTACGCATACCCATTATGCATAACCTTTCCATATGAGTTTGGGAATCGGGAAAGGTACGCATACCCTTCTGATCTGACTTCGTGAACTGCTATGAGGTACGCATACCCGGTGTGCATACCGTTTGGACATGACTTCGCGGACGGCCAAGATGTACGCATACCCAGTATGCAAACTTACCCAGTTCGAGAAGGAAAAAGCTCACGGACTGCCCAAGGTTAAGTAAACTTGTTTGTGTATACCTTGACTGTGGCTAGTTCACTTTTGCTACATCTCTCATATATACTTCTAAGAAAACTTTTCTCACAAAATCACTTGTGGATTATTGTTTTAGTCTTAATTGTTATTCTACACCGTTATTGTTTGTAGGTTCACATGCTTACTTAGCCAATACGGACTATCATTGTGCATGGTTCTAACTATCCGAACCATAGTGCATATTCTTATTTGTAGTTTCAAGCCGGAATTTTCACATGCTTACATGAATTCCTAACTAGAGTTTCATCTAAATTGGGAAAGTGTTTGCTTGAATTCCAAGCAATCCTAGCTTCAAATCAAAGCTACATGTGTCAATACCTAGCACTCTTGCAGCTGGATTTCTCAATACCTGGCACTCTTGTGTCCTAGTTGCATAGCTAAAGTCATCCTCTGTAACCTGGGTGCCTTTACAAAACTGTATTAGGTTACGACTTTGAAGAATTTACCTAGGGATTCATGAAGCCCGATCATACTATCTTTTTACCTGATAGTTCTTGTATCTGGATCTTGCTCTAATGGTTACTGAAGTTTAGGAACTTTTGATCAGGATCAAGATAGATGGATACACAAAGTTCTCTTCATCTCAGAATTTGTGATTCCTCAAGATATATATCTAAAATCTTCTTTGATTTGTTTGGATTGTTCTTGAGAGGTGGTTAGTGATCTAGTCTTCTATGATAAGAGTGCAAGTGTTCCGGATACGTGAATATTGCTAGATTTATCTACAACAAACAGATTTCCAAACCTTGATTGAAACATACCTAAAAGGAAACCAAATAGACTTGTCTGTTAGAGGAAGATAGGTATCAAAAGTCCTCACTGAGGTTGAAGCAACTCTTAGGATGTAAATGACTTCATCTAAGGGAATCAAATGCGTAGAACCACGTTGGGTACAGAGATGTAAAGGAGCACGATTACAGCTGAATCATTTGGAGGGTGAATTCAGTCTCAACTACAGTCCAGTCTGAAGTCTGACAGTAGGCTGGAGCGGTTTAATACAACATGTTGTTAAAAGCTGGACGAGGTCCCAGAGTTTTTCTGCCAGTGCAGTTTTCCTCGTTAAAATCTTTGTATTATTTCCTTTTTCGCATTATATTATTTATCATTATAATAGGAATATCATAAGTAGTACGTGATCAGTGTAGATAGTTTGAGTCCTTATTAAATAAAATCAAACCACGACTTATTCTTGTTGAATTCATATCTTGAAAGACAGATTACAAGTTTTGTTCTTGTTAGAATTCAGATACAATTGGATTTATCTTGGATGTTGGTTTTTGAGATCATCCAAGAACTCTTCTACACAATCGAGTACACGGACCTTTGGTCTATACATATTTATTGAAATAGAGAAAATCGATATATAATCTTGATTCAAGACTCTTTACTGGTAACATATATACTTGTGATTGTATTATATTTTGTTCACACAAGTTGCTGAACGAGGAAGTTGGTGCTATACTTGGTACCCTATTCTTTTCAAAAACATTGCTCATATCTAGTTGAGTAATATGCCATTTAAAGTGAAATACTAATAACCAATTAGCCAGATAGCAGTAGGTTTAACAACTAGACTGAACGTCTGATCATAATGCAAACATGCATCCTGATGAAAACCTTTAAGTACATGTATGGGTTTGAATCTATATGGAGATCCATCAGCTTTCCATAACAGTATTTTGATCAGGAATTAGAGGTACCAAAGACCATGTACCATAAGACATTAAAGCATTAAACTCTTCTGACAATGTTTTTCTCTAATTTGGAATACTTATAGGAATTAAAGTATATAAGTATGTAGTGGAAGTAAGTACATTTTAGTGAAATACTTCTTAGACTTAAAACTATCAGATTTTATGTTTGTAATCATAACTTGATATGCAGCTCGAATCGGTGAAAAAAATAGGAATAACATGTGCATGTGGATATACAATGACAGGCTCAGGTGGTAGGATATAAAAACTTTAGAAACAAATTTTTAATAATATGAGGATGATTCATCAACTTGGCATACTGAATACTCTATTCATTAAAAATAGCATAAAAATAACATGTCTAGACACATAAACGTTCCCAGTCTTGGGCATTAAAGATCCACATCCATGTCGTCTTGAGCTACAACCAAGAAAAACACAATGAAAACTTCTAAGAGCACGTTTGTAAGGAGCGTAAGCTCTCAACCAAGGAAAACATGAGCACCTAAAACTTCTTAGCATTGTATAATCTAGTTTCTTGTGATATACCTAGAAATGTAAGGTCATAGTTGGTAGTTTATTTATCACAAAGTTCGTTATTAGAAATCTGAAAAGGGGAGGGTACCAAGTACACCACCAGCTTTTTCGTTACATAACCTATATGCTTATTCCTTGTGTGAAATTTAGTCCAAGAGTAAAGCAGACAAGAAATATCCTTTGACAAACTCAATTAGAGATTCTGAAATCATAAAGGATGATCTACGTCCAACTTTCTTATGCTTTCAATTATAAAGATAAAATCAGCATAATGTGGAAATTAAAAGTAAATCAAAGCACACACCATAAATTTTGTTAACGGTAAAACTGCAAAGGAAAAAAAAATGGGACCTCGTCCAGTTATAACCCATGCTGTATTAAGACGCTACAAATGCCATTCCTTTTATGACATCATGCCACATGTCCTAAACCTCCTTAATCACCACTAATGCCATTCCTTCTCTAATACAACCTTATCCTTTTCCCTCAAATCCCTCATTATCCTCTCTTCCTCATGGATACTTCTTAATGGACTTGGGCTTTGGGTTCCCAAGTCCCCATGTTTTATATTGGGTTTGGCTCCCTAGCCTTGTTAGGGGTAATAATTTTGATGTATCAACATTAGTCCCCTGACTATTGGGTTATTTGTCAAATGACCCGATAAACTTGCTGGATCATTCCTTCTATTTGTTTTACCCTGTCATTTCCTTTTCACTTCATCTTGAACACACCCTATACGCGCCATGTCTAGCGACTCTACCAGTAGTAGTTCATCCGAGGAGGAGGAGGTGGATTCCGAGTAAGTAATGAGCGCCGACTCCGAGGAATTTGAGTACGCGGATCAGGAAGAGTTACACATACCATTGTCAGCGGATGACGAGTCGTACACGATCAGCGAAATCACCAGCACTCCCGTTCTGAAGCGCGCATTGAAACTGAGAGGCCTCCGTGGTGGTCAGCGCGTTCTTCCTATGGATGACGTCATTGTTCCACGCCTTCTCAATCCCTCTGTATTACCCTATCCTCTTGCTCCCGGATGGCTCATGTATTCTGAGGTAAATACTTTAGACACCTTTTCGTTCAAGAAGGTTCCACGTATGGCTGTTCACCGTGGCGATTATGATCTCCCTGCTATTGAGATCTGTTCTTCATCCGTGACACCTACCATATGGCCGCATTGGACGTCTTACATTCGCTCCAAACCGGATCATGCAGTTGCCCTTCGCTTAACAGGTTTTGATGAAGCTATAAATTTGTCTCTTAAGAGAAAAGTAGTTAGATGTAGGCGTGATATGATGCGGCTTTTTTGCCGTTGGGCATCCTTCGTCCACACCCTGTTCTTTACGTGGGTGGAAGCCACCATAGTTCTATAGGATGTGGTCGCCCTCACGGGATTTCCTATCCATGGTAGTCATTCATATGAGGAGGCCGCCGTTTTTGAGGCTCTAAATGATGATGACAAGAAGTTATGGGCTTATCTGTTAGATTGTAAAGATGATTCTCGTAACGAGCAGGTGAGAAAAGATCATCTGCCAACCCGACGAGGAGGTAAAGGAAAAGCTGCAAGCGTCTGCAAGGAAGAGAGGTTGTCTTCTGCTGTCAAAGGAAAAGCTAAAGTAGTCAAGGATAATAAATATTCTTCACCGCTCCCTGCGGGGGAGCGCTTGCTTGCCAGTTCCACTCGCGCTTATGAAGCAATTCATGGCTCATCGATTCCCTCAGCGCGGACAAGTCCTGAGATGATTATCAAATGCAATCGGCGCGCTTCCTTCCTCCTTTGGATCAAGTATTGGGCTCCGCAGATGGTTGATAAAAATGTTATGCCTCCCCTTAGGAAAAAGAAGAATCCTCACGCTGAATTGGCGGCTTATATTTTGTTCTGTCTTTGTCATGATGTGTTCGAGTATAGACCTCAAGATACCATCAAGAGTGAGATTGTTCCAATGGCCGTGCTGTTGTCTCGGGGTGTTTCTTTTCCTCTCGCCCCAATGTTCTTGGGCGTCCTATACCACCATTTGGATTTGTTCTTCCATGACGTTCGTATAGTTAATGCGGTTCACAAGGTTGAGACTTATATTCCTTCCTCTTTTATGCAAGGGTGGTCTTGGGAACACCTCCCCGAGTATGCTCCCGATCCTCACGTTTTAGCAATTCATCGAGAGGAGGATGTTGAACATGACGATAGTAATGTTAGCAAGACCACCGTCACCTATGGTTATCCGCGGATGGCTCTCTAGAATGGTAAAGGTAAGTTGCCCAAGGGTGACATAGCTAAATTCATGGACGCAACCAAGGACTTCAATCCCTTCCCTTACCATGACAGCCGTCTAGGTCCGGGGCATTATGATTTTACTTCGCCATTGGAGGGCACGGGATTGGATTCGATGCAGTCCCTGTCAGAGTCGGATTTTGATTCGGTGATGGCGGTGTTACCTGGTTACTTCCCTGGTTTTTACGCTAGTAAGTTCATTGTTATGTCCTATAACCCTGACCGTGCGACTCGGCAAGTTGGGTTTGATCAGGGGGCTCCTGTTAGCTTCCCACCTTTGAGCGGATCCGATATTGCAGACATGCTTGCCAGTTTTGATCATTTTGTCTTCAAAGGACCAACGCACCTTCGCGACCGAGGAATTAATTTCTCTTTCCAGCATCCTATTCCCGAGCGTCCTCCGGCGGTTATCGAGCTGGCACATGGATATCAGCTTATCATTCGTCACCGAGCCTTGAACTTTTTTTTACGTGACTCAACTCCTCCTCCTGATTTGTCATCTGCGGATCTTCGTATTTTACACGTGTATGTTCGAATTAAGCTTGACGAGGGGATAGCCGAGAAAAATGGTCTTACATCGGGCGCTAAGGGTCGCCCTCTGGATCCGTTGGTGACCTCTTGGGATCCCCTAGATGGTCATGAGCCCATAAGGAAGAAGAAGCCTTCTTCCCACCGGAAGCCTCCTAGACTCCAGATCTCTAAGCGTGCAGCTAGTTTTCTAGCGCCACAGGTATTTATTTTTCTTTTGTTATGTTTCCTTTCTCTTTCTCTTTGTTTTTGTTATTGTTGTTTTAGTAAAAAAGGGGTGAATTTTACGGTCTCAGGAAGCTCCTTTGTCTAATCCCGTGGGATGGAAGGCGCCCTCTTATTTGATGGAGGAGTATCTCAATATTCCTATGAGTGATTATTCCGAGAAGTGCCTTGCTAAGAAGGCTAAACGGGAAGCGGCTAAGTTGTCCATTCCTCGTCCTTGTTCTTCTGCCGATGTTTTGTCTCTGCGTCCCGTACAGGCTCGGTCGAGTAGTTCATCACAGTCCCAGCGAGGTGCTGGTGGTATCCCGACCCCATCATTCGTGGATCTTGTGCAAAATCTCGGCGTTAAATTGTCTAAAGGGGCTGGTTGGGTATCTCTGCGGCTTCACATATCATCTGTTAATCCTTTGCGGGCAGAGACCCTTCGTGTTAAGGGCCAAGCTTTGGAGTCCCCTAGTGACGTGCTTCATTAGCTTAGTCCTTCTAGGTCGAACTGGTCGGCTTTAGTTGGGTCCTCCGCTCACGTGGCATCCCAGCCAGATCATTCTGAAGGTGGTTACTCATTCTCTGCTTGGCACGTGTACCTTTATTTAATGTCATCTTTTTGTCTTCCCTCTTCTTCTTTTTTTAACTTATATATTGAGTTTCTCTTCGCAATGTCACTTATTCTTTGTTTTGGAGGTTCTACGAGTGATTCCGGGTCTTCTTATGCCTATTCAGCATCTCGTCCAAAGCCTTGTGATTCGCCGCTTATTCCTGAGGTTGGTATTTTCTTCTTCTTTTTTTTTTTTTTTTTTTTTTTTTTTTTTTTTTTAATCATTAGTGCTTTCCTTATACGCTGCGCCCTTATACGTTTATTAGCGCTTACCCGTCATCATCAGCATCATTCATTTTTTTTTTCATTCTTGTGCACGAACCGCTTTCCAGGATATGGGTCACAAGCGTAAAGAAACTGGGAAGCATGAGGGCTCTAGCATCGAAGGTGAGAGGCGCGTGAACCTTAGCGGTGATGGGTCTGTAAAACGCGTTCGGTTAGATGGTAGTAACTATGCTGTAGCTGGTCAGTCTGAGAAGCGCCCCAATACTTCTGAATCGCTAGCAATCCCTGAAGATCCAAAGTTTTGCTTTCCTAGGGTGGTAGATGCCGCCGAGGATGGTGTTGATCCTTCCACTTATAAGTTGGTTCATGGGTTTTGGGTGCCGTATGCCTTGGATGCCACTTACAGGGACATCATGGAACGCGGAGGTAGTGACATGGTAAAGGATGGTCTCCTTGACATGCAGATTTTTTTATATGTGAATAAAAACCTCCTCGAGGTAGCTAACCAGCTCGCGCGTATGAAAGATAGTCATATTGACTCAAGTGTGATGCATAGTTGGGAAACTACTATTCGTTCAGCGATTAACCTCAGCTTTCCCGTCGAGTGGTTGGCCGACTTATTGTCAAAGGTGAAGGATCGTAACGACCCGCGGATGCACCTCCCAGGGCATATTGCTGAGTTGGAGAAAGAGTTGGTTAAGCTTTCTAAAGTGGTCGCTGACAAGAAGGCGACACTTAACCAGATTATCGCCAGTTTGGGGACGGCGACTCGTGCATCCCAACAGGAGGAGAGTGCAGAGGAGGAGGTTCGTGTGGAGCTTGAAAGGAAGAGACAAGAGTGGTCTTTGTTCCAGTCTATTTGATGCACTTTCGTTTTCATTTTCTCTTTCTCCCTTTTACTGTTTATTTATTTCGTGCGTCTCCTTTCCCTTGAACAATTTGTTGTGTATTTGGTTATTTGAGGATATTTTAACTGTGTGGGATGTTATGTTTGGTTAACTTATATGCTCATCGTTGTTAATTCTGTTTCCATTTATGTTTTGTGTGCAATCCTCTGATCTGTGTGGTGGATTATTTCGTTCGTTTTTGTGTGTGTAAAATGTGCTAACCGGCGCCGTTAATGTTAGGCTAGGTTTTACGTTTGATAAAGCACGGCTACTCGTCTTGCCTTGGCGGTATTAGGTGGAGTGCACGCCGAACGCGCCTACTTTAGGCAAAGCGTGGCATCGTGTTTTTCCTTGGCGGGTTTTGACAGGGCGTATGTTAAACGCGCCTTCCCTCTTTCTTTCTTTTGATTTTCGTGAATTGTGGAGCACGACATCGTATTTTGCCTTGATGGTTTTGATAGGGCCTATGTTAACGCGCCTTCCCTCTTCTTTTTTCCTTGTGGATTGTGGAGCGCGGCACCGTATTTTGCCTTGGTGAGTTTTGATGGGGCACGTCTACCCCCTCTTTCTTTTGTTTCAGATAGAATGCGGCGTTGGGTTCCATGCCTTTGTGAGCCTTATGGTCTCTTATAAATTTTTCAGTCGACCGGGGGGCCTTGGCATCCCGTGGCCTTTTTTAGGTTCGTCGGCCGACCGAGTGTCTATGCATCCCGTAGCCTTTCGTAAATTCGTTAGCCGACTGGGTGTCTATGCATCCCGTGGCTTTTTTGATTTCATCGGCCGACCGGGTGTAGACACCCCAATTTTGCACGGTCACGAATATTGCCGCAGTATTGTATCCGAAGTGGCCTAGTGCATTAAGTCTGGCCTAATTATCCGAATATTGCCGCAGTATCTATTTGTGAAAAGAGTTTGATACAGTGACATTCTTTGTCTTTCATGGGATTGCATTCACAGGCTAGGCTTCTTGCTTAGTATTTAATTGAGTACATGTAATAATTTTATGTCTTTTTCTTGTATTATCGAGATCGAAACCCTAGTTTCCCAATTATAAAGTAGAAGCCGATCTTCGGATTGGACGGGTTAGGTGCCTCACACCTTCCTAGCCCGTGTTTTGATTTATGGACCTATCTCTGAATATTAGACCAGTGCCTAAATTGGGTCCCAACTCCCTAAGTTGGGTGGCGACTTATTATAATAATTATTTCCAAGTGTATTTAGCCATTTAGATATTTAGAGATCTTAACGGATTTCGACGGTATCTACAGTGGCGACTTCACTGGGGACTTTGAGAATCTAACTCGAAAAATAATTGGGATTTTAGGGTTTTGATTTTACACTACTCGGTATTTGCACACACACACGTGCACGCACCCATTTGTACACTGCATTCCATTTCGCATCGTCAGACGTATGATTCTTAGGAAAACGAGTGGCTAGTAAGATGAACCCGTGCCTTGGGCCTTATGGGAGTTACCAACTGAACCACCACAAGCTTACCCGAGAATTAGTTGAACCTGCATGCACGTGCATTAATTGTAAATTGCATTCATTGTTGCACAAAATCCGAGGCATAAGTACCCTTATGTTACCATATATTCTTTTGTTTCCTTGAAAACAGGAACATGACCATAGAATCTAAAGTGAATATCGACACTGGGGCATTATCTTGGTTGCACGAACAATTCCAAAAGATGTTGGATACTAAGTTCACTGAACTCGAAGCCGAGACCAAAAAGTTTACTCTCGAGGCCATTGCTGAGTCTACAAGAAAAACTGTCGGGGCAGATATGGGAAATGACAAAAATAATCATAATTATGAAGAGGTTAAAAAGAATAATTTTGAAGAGGACATTTTTGAAGAGGTTAAAAATGAAAATTTTGATGAAATAGATGAGACCACAACACGAGAAAGACAATTAGCCCAGAGGCTCAAAAAGATCGAAAGGACCTTGCAGAAAATGGGTGAGGATACAACAGATACATATGGGCTATATCCGTATCCCGATATTCATTTACCTCCTGGATTCAAATTTCCGGATATGGATAGATATGATGGAACTGGGTGCCCAAAAACCCATATTCGTATGTATGTTGGGTATTTGAAACCGTTGGGTATTAGTGATGGGTTGTTAGTACAGTTGTTTCAGAGAAGTTTGACCGGAACGGCCTTAAAGTGGTTGATGAAGACAGAGCCAAGTCTAGTGTCGACTTGTCAAGATATGGTTAATATGTTTATGAGACGGTTTGTGTTGGTCACTGAAATTCAGTTTACTCGCAAACACTTAGAGGCGGTCAGACAAGAACCCAACGAGGCATTTACAAAATTCTTTCCACGTTGGAGGACTAAGTCGTTAGAGCTCGATGAGAAATTAACCGAAGAAGAGATGGTAGATATTTTAATGAATTGTTTGAACCATGAATATTAGAACCGACTGATATCATCTTACCATCCAACGTTACACTCTTTATGGAAGGCGGGTTCACAGATTGAAAATGCATTAGACACAGGCAGAATGACAAGGTTGACAAACCCGGAGGACTCTAATGGGAATAATTGTGGAAGGGCCACATTTACAGATGAAAATCAAGTGAATATTGTGCCAGTTGCATCAGTAATTGCATCACCCATAGGACCACACCAAGGGAAGAGCCAGAATTGGAATCAGGGAAGATATGGACATCCTCAGAGGAATTTTGCAAAGGCAAAGCATCTATTACCCTATCATCAAAGGGAACCCATGGTCAATTTTGTCTTGGAAGAAAACCATACAAATTTAGCCGACTCAATCTACAAGCAAGAATCTGCTGTCAACCGACCTGTTCACATTAGTGAGCTCTTCGCGGATCAGGTACAAACTGTGAACTCGTTTAATTCAACAACTAATCGTCATGTTTTTCTGTCTGAATTAATGGCAGATTATTATGGAATTGAGCAACCGAGGAACGTGCCAAATCTTAACCGATATCCAGCAGACCCTGTTTATATCTCTGACCTTCTACCGAAGCGGGCCGTACCCGTTAGGCCTGTTCATATTTCAGAAATCTTGTCTTATCCTGTTCAACCACCAGCGAGTCCAGATATCTTGCCTGATCCGGTACATCCAACGAATAAACGTTCATCCAGGTGGGGGGACCCGTTCAAAAGTAAGGGTGGTGATGAAGTTCAAAATGTAACAAGAAACAGAACAATTTGCAAGCCACCTAATCTCAGAGATAAAAATGTAATTATGCCTCCTACACAACCATCACCCAGGTTGAAGTCTGTAAGAGAAGAGGATTAATAAAAAGTGGTAAGAACAATAGAGGCTGCGTCAGGTAAGTCTCTAACTCATTCTGTTGAGTTAATCCAACCGATTAAGGGTCTTGAATCACCTGAATTTGTAAATAAGTCTTCTTTTATTTCAAAAATCCAAATTTTTTTAATAAACTAAAAAACCAAAAAGATTTTGTTTGTAGGAAAAATGTTTTGGAGAACAATATACTTGGTATAAATAAAGTGTTTGGAAATACTGGCAAACCGTGGGGACTGTGGAACCACCAAAAAGAAAAACCTGAACCGATTAGAGAAGTAAGGTTTGTCAATCAGAGGAATGAGGGTCAATCTGGTCGATCTCTAAGGGCATCTTATCAGAAAGAGAAGAAGGATATAACCAAAATGTGGATACAGTGCAAGAATATGCCAAAACAGAAGACAGGAACAGAGAATTTAATAGAAGAGAAATCATTGCAGCTAAGACCACAATGGATGTTGAAGACCCATGTCAAGAAGGAAGAAAGATTCAAAACACATGAAGATGAGATTTTTCCACCAAATAAATTAAGGCAAGACGACGAATCCTCTACCTAAGGAAATGGTTTCTTACAAGGACGTGTTATTAAATGATGGAACAACTAATTAGAAGGCAAAGAATGATTTTCCCAACAGAAAGTTCAAAAAAGTAATTAATCACAAGAAAATGAATAATTTTCCCAGCAGAAGGTTCAAGGAAACATTTAAGCAGAAGGTAATGGATAATTTTCCTAGCACAAAGTTCAAGAAAGATATTAATCAGAAGACAACAAATGATTTTCCCAGCAAAAGGTTCAAGAAAGCAATTAATCAGAAGGCAATGGATGATTTTCTCAGCATAAGGTTCAAGAACGCAGTTAATCAGAAGGTAATGAATGATTTTTCAGACACAGGGTTCAAGAAGATGAAACACGCAGAATTTCGAGAAGATCCAAGAATTGTACATAATGGAAGAATTGTTCAACCATTTGATCGGGGCAGCCAACATGATCCAGGCCCAACAAGTGTTACTCGACCCAAGAAATACCATACCTAGGTAAGTTTTCAAATCTATCTAAGGGCGGCGAACGCTCATAAAACTTAAAGAGAATTATTTATAAGTCCAACCTCTCTCTCTCTAAGCGCCAGGTAGGAAATAACTAGGGGCAAAGTCGTCATCATGTTTGGCCCCTTTAGTCAGTCAAAAAAAACAAAAACAAAAAAATAAAAAAAAAAACTAAGGGCACCACCATCATCATACATGGCCCATGTCAGTAGAATAAGTTTCAGTCTTTTATGTCTGTCTGGTTTGTTGAAGTCCATTCAAATAAATAATTTAGAGAGAGATATGGTAGTCCACTTGTATGTCATCATTAGTCCTGTATGTCATCTCCTAAAGTTTTATGAGCAACGGACGTCCAAACGGATAAAAAAAAAAAAAAAAAAAAATGAATAATTGAAAAAACTGGTTATTAAACAGCCACTTGGGAAAATTGAGTAGCACTTAAAAGAGATTGAGGAAAAGAAGAGTCGCGTGGAGAAAATTGAAGATTTGAAGCATCGAACGTCATCCCTTGAAAGCAGCAAGATCGTGAATCGTTTGTACAGTTTGAAGCCAATTGATGAAGTTAATTATAGCTGGGAGGATTGACAGATTTGAAAATTTTGATGGGGACGGTAATATTTTTGGTGGCATCTATCAGACACGTGGCAGGTCAGGATTCCTAAACCTTTGTATATATTGAGTATTTGGTTTTTCACCTTTTGTTTTTTATTTTCTAGGATTTATTTTCTTATTAAAAAAAATGAATAATTAAGGGATTGCTTAGCATTTATATTTTTGAAATTTATTTTTTTAGAATCTATTGAAATTATTAAAAATAAAAATAACATAAATAAATAAATAATAATTATTAGGATTACTAGAAACATGTGCTACTAATAGCTCTTTGCAAGGTCATCAATTACAGGGTTTCTCCGAACTTTGAACGTAAAGTTCAAAGAGGAAGTGAAAGTGAAAGGGTGCTCTCTTCATAAGGATTGTGGCAATCAAGAATGCATGGGGCAATTCGTATATCCCAAGCTCTAATGGATTGTAGCAAAGACCAGAGATGATTTCAGATTGAGGAGATATAACTCATACATTGCAATCGAGATGACGTAGCATTTTGTTAGAAGAATCATTGTAAATAAATAAAGAGCCGCCTGTTTTCGCAATAGCTGGTATGGCACGAGTACCGCTTCGTCGTGATCTCTATATCACGAGGATGTGTACTCGTGCAAAATCAAAATACTTAGAAATAATTCGGGTGAACTTTCTAGCGTCATCTCCGATAATTTATAAGTGAGGAATCCAACAAAATATTTGTAATCGTGTTAAGGTGCAAAATAGGTGTGTATGTCTTTGGCATTCAGTTGCATGCAAACCTCTGCCAAAGAGGGGCAACTGTAGACACCCCAATTTTGCACGGTCACGAATATTGCCGCAGTATCGTATCCGAAGTGGCCTAGTGCATTAAGTCTGGTCCGTGCCCAAAATAATAATGCATAGGTGAACTAGACCTAGGGTCCACTTATTAGCCTATTCACGAAATGTACCCATTAGGATTAAATATGGGTTAGAACTCAAGCTAAAGTATTGGCCCCAACCAAGTCCCAAAATGTGAGTGGGCATTTTTAGTTCATTAGTAATCTACCTTAGCCTACGTCTTCCAATCCCATTAAGTATAAAATGTCGACACCATTTCAACATTAGGACGACATTAGCTTTCGTTAGACAAAATCCTAGGATTAAATGATATATAATTGCAATTATAGTAATTGAAATAAAATATTATTTAAAAATGATAATAATATATGTTAATTTGGAAATGATATATAGGTCTTTAATGTAAGCCGGTCAAAGTCAATTAATCCTAAGATGATAGTTAACGGAGAAACAATATAAATAGAGAGCTAGTTTTGGGGTGTCGAAAAAAGAGGACGATAGAAAATCGTTAGGAAGAAGTTGATAGTCATTTGGGAGGTATTCGGTACGATTTGATGCAACGCTGTTGGATTTCTTCTATTAAGCTAAGTAACATAATAATCATCTATTTGTGAAAAGAGTTTGATACAGTGACATTCTTTGTCTTTCGTGGGATTGCATTCACAGGCTAGGCTTCTAGCTTGGTATTTAATTGAGTACAGGTAATAATTTTATGTCTTTTTCTTGTATTATCGAGATCGAAACCCTAGTTTCCCGATTATAAAGTAGAGGCCGATCTTCGGATTGGACGGGTTAGGTGTCTCACACCTTCCTAGACCGTGTTTTGATTTTTGGACCTATCTCTGAATATTAGACCAGTGCCTAAATTGGGTCCCAACACCCTAAGTTGGGTGGCGACTTCTTATAATAATTATTTCCAAGTGTATTTAGCCATTTAGATATTTAGAGATCTTAAAGTATTTCGACGGTATCTACACCGAGTGTCTATGCATCCCATAGCCTTTCGTCAATTCGTTAGCCAATTGGGTGTCTATGCATCCCGTGGCTTTTTGTAATTTCATCAGTCGACCGGGTGTCTATGCATCCCGTAGCCTTTCGTCAATTCGTTAACCAATTGGGTGTCGATGCATCCCGTGGATTTTTGTAATTTCATAGGCCGACCGGGTGTCTATGCTTTATGTATATTGTGACGCCGATACACTTTCCTTTGCAACGACTCTATTTATCATTTATAGGAGACAAAGGGGGATACAACTTGCCTTTTATCACTGGATGTTGTTGTATGTTACTGGGTTTACAAGGGGAAGACTGCGGTTTCCGTTTGCTGGTATGCCTACTTTGTATATGCCTCGCCCGCTTATGGTTTAATGGTGAGGGAGGGGGTCGTGTTCAATCGCTTGCTCTGCTACCTCGATTTCTCCAGTCACGTGTTTTCGGTCAAAAATGCTCCTAATGGCGAAGCACTCTACTGTCGGGTGACCTAATCTTTGATGATAGTGGCAGTATCTGGCCGCGATTTTGTCCAACTTGTTGATATCTAATTCTGTTGATGGTAGCTTGATTTCCTTGTTCGTTATCCATTGTTCCAAGAGTTCAATTATCTGCTCCCGACTGCACGGTAGAGGAGGCGGGGGGTTGAAGTCTCGCCTTGCTCCTCTGGTTCCTCCTGGGTTTCGCTCGGTGGTATGAAATGAGTCTTTCCTTCCCTTTCCAATGTTGAGTCTTACATTACGTGGTTCTTCGGAGACGGCGTTGATTGTGTGGTTCCAGAGGTGATCCATGTGCGTTTCTTCAACACAGTCGGCGATCCTCTCTGCTTCCTCTTCCATCTCGACAAACATTTGGAACCTGAAGTTGATCAGGTTATTCTTAAAGGAGGACGTTATTCCGCGTATGCAAATCTCAACTAGCGCTCCTTCATTGATATCCTCGTGGTAGTCCAACGCGAGATGGCGGAATCGAAAGATGTATTTCCCTATTTCTTCTCCTGTCCGCTGGCTGCACCTGCTCAAATCTATTGATGTGATCTTACTTTTGGCTGAATAAAATTTCCTGAGGAAGAGGGCGGACATGGTCTGCTAAGAGTCTATGATCCCTGCCTTTAAGTTGTCATACCAAGTGAACGCCGTTCCTGTGAGTGATTTGGGGACATTCACTTAAGCATAACTTTCCGTTAGAAGCCATGTCATTCATTGCTGACAAAAATCGGTTTAGATGTTCCCGTGCATTCCCTTGTCCGTCGTATAACCTGAATTTTGGTGATGTATAATCCTCTGCGTATTGGTACTCGCTAATACTTGCTTGGTAGGGACTGCTAATAGCGCCATAGTTATCTTGCTTTATCACGCGGTAATTTGTGTCTAGGTATTTTGCCACGACTTCTTGTGACATTACTGTCGGCTTTCTATCCTTATGTACTTCACTTGTTGTTGTTCCTTAAGGGATGCCTCGATCTATTATCATAGCTTGTTTCATCCATTTTTTCAGCTCTTGTTTCCTTTGTACGCGCCCCTCCAGCTCCTTCTATATGTCTTGTAGCGTTAGAGGTGAAGGGTGCGGTGACTGAGTCGTTTGCTGTGTGAGCTTTCCCTGTGCTAATCCTTCCTATTTATTATGGGGTTCATGTGCTACCTGCTGTGTAACCGCGCCTTGTGCTAATATTTCCTCTTCGCTATCTTCATTTTCTTCTTCTATTATTACTTGGTCGAGATTAGTGGGTTGGTTGGCCAGTTGATGTTTGAGCTAGCGCTTCCTTGGTGTATCATGGTGAGCTAGGCACAATCCTCCGGGTGTGGTCGCCAAATGTTTAGGGGTGAATATGATTCTGGTTCTACCCGTCCTAGTCACACCTAATGACAACACTTTCTAGGACTGGTATGAGAGAGAACTTACTTTCCATTGTACTATGTACCTCCTTTTATTGACTTTCCCAAAAGCCCTTCTTTTATGACATCATGCCACATGTCCTAAACCTCCTTAATTACCACCAATGACATTCCTTCTCTAATACAACCTTCTCCTTTTCCCTCAATTCTCTCCTTATCCTCTCTTCCTCATGGATACTTCTTAATGGACTTTGGCTTTGGGTTCCCAAGTCCCCATGTTTTATATTGGGTTTGGCTCCCCTTTTAGAGGCTCCCTAGCCCTGTTAGGGGGTAATAATTTTCATGTATCAACATTATCAACTTCTTACGGGAGATCGGTGTGCTGCTGCTACTACTACTACTATAAATGGAAACTCAACTTATTTACAAAATATCTTGAATATACCAAGTTATCTCACAATTAGTAATCTCTCAGTAAGATCTGAGAATTATCATGTTAGTAGTTTTACAACAAAGTTTGAGAACTTGATATTCACGGTTCAAAGACACCACCTACAATCACATCATCACCGCGATCTCTCATTCTGTATTTTCTTCCCTCCCTAAGATGAACCATATCTCCTCTCTTTGTGACGAATCCACACTCAAACATCCATTTATTGGTTTAGGCGAGTTTTGTACGATTTTGATCTCTCAAACTCACATAAATACCCCTACTTTCACTTTATTTATTTTTCACCTAAAACAATGGGGATTTAGTTATTCGGTGTTACTTATGCCTCCTAATTATGGTAATCAATCAAGGTTGGGTTACTTAAGATGTAAGCATTGAATTTTTTGCAACCCAAGTTAATTCTCAATTGCTAAATCAAAGTAATTTTATAAGATACAAAAAATTGTTTCTTTGGTGAGAAATTGACTTGCATTGAGGTTCTTTCCATGGTTTGAAGTTGTATACAATTATTATCTCAAGTGAATTTTATGAAATGAATTACTACTAAAGATAACTTCGAAATTTCAAGAAAAGAACTAGATTTCCAACCAAAAGAAATAGATAAAAATAACAAATCGTGAGTGCGTAGAAAGTTCGCCTTGATAATCAAATGAAAATGAATTACCCCAAATATTTAGAGTTATTGGTTGGTTTATTAAGCTTTTGTGAATTTACTATTGAGTTTTAAAAACAATAAAAGAGAAAATAGTGTACTCATAGGTTTTGTAGGTTCACGAGCTCAAAAAATGGGTTCCTGAACTCAAATGCAAATAAGGTACAAGAGCATATAACCTTGTACTAGGTTCACGGGCTCAACATAATAGTTTCGCGAACTTAAACACAAAAATGCTTCAAGAACGAATTTATCCTGTAGGTTCGTGAAATCCAACACTGAAAAGTCTCCGGAAAATTCTCTTGTACTAGGTTCGCGAACTAACCTATATAGGTTCGTAAACTCAAATATGAATAAAAGATCAGGAGATGTTTTTCTTCAGTAGGTTCGCGAAATCAAAATACAAAAGTTCTCAGAGATATTCTTTATAGGGGAAAATATCTTTAGGTCATTTTTTAGGTGGTCCCAAGTCTGTTTAGTCCTTTCGGAATTCACCTTTTCCATTTGGTCCATAATTATTTAAAAATATTAAATGGACCAAAGTACCCTTCTGTGTTAATTCCTACTTATTTTTTATGGCAGTTCATTCTGTCTGATGAACTCCGGAGTTCATTCCTTCAAATGAACACCTAATAAAAACTTAAAAAATTATGTTTACTTGTTTTTTATAGCAGTTCATTCTGTCTGATGAACTTCGGAGTTCATTATTTCAAATGAACACCTAATAAAACCTAAAAATTATGTTTACTTATTTTTTTTTGTAGCAATTCATTATGTCTGATGAACTCCGGAGTTCATTCTTTCAAATGAACACTTAATAAAACCAAACTAAATCACATATGAAAACAGAGTTTATTATGTAAAATGAACACAACACAAAACTTCATTATTATGACAAAAAAAACAGAGTTCATTCTTTTAAATGAACACCTGATAAAACCTATATGGAAACAGAGTTCATTCTTCAAATGAACACCTGACAGAACCTATAAGAAAACAGAGTTCATTCGACAAAATGAACACCTATCAAAAACTAACTAATTCAAACCTAGAATTGGGATCATTCTTTATGATGAACACCTAACAATTCAAGATCTAAAACATAGTTCATTCTTTACATGAACACACAAAAAAAATCCATAAAAATCAGAGTTCATCTTCATCAACACGAGAATTCTTCTTCATCTTCAGCAGCAGTAATGAACTTCATCAAAATCATCGTCTTCATCATCTCCAACAGCAGCAGCAGCAACGAACGCATAAAATCTTCATCTTCTTCAGCATCTTCATCGACTTCAACAGCAGCAACAACATCAAATTGTCATCAACAGCAGAAACATCAAATCGTCTTCATCATCTTCGTTTGAATCTTCATCTTCTTTGACAACAGCAGCAACAAACAAACTGCAGCAGCAGAAAAATCGTCGTCGTATTCATCAAGACGAACTCTGTTTCTTGTTTCTCGTTAAATCGTCGCATAATCTCTACAAAAATCATCACACCATCTCTGCAAATCTTCATCGTCGTCTGCAAAAATCTTCACCGCCTCTGTTTCTTGTTTCTACAAAATTAAAACCCTAGAAAAAACAGAGAGAAAAGTAGATCTGAAAACAGAAAGAGAGAGAAAGTAAATCTGAAAAATAAGATATTTTCTAGGGTTTTTTCTATATATATGGTCCCAAAAGGATATTTCTATCCCTACAAATTGACAATTACATCATCCATGACATCACCCTATGACCAAACCATAATTTGCAGGACCAAAATGTAAAATATGTTTTGAAAATGGACCAAACAGACAGTTGACTCAGTCAACTGGACCAAACTCTCTCTAATATATTATTTTTATGACCTATTGGTATTTCCTACTTCTTTATATTAGGTTCTAAAACTCACCATTTTAGGTTCGTGAACTTAAAGATTTTATTTGCCTTATTTTGAGTTCTACAAGCTTACAAGTTCACAAACTCAATTTAGAAGTTCGTGAACTCAAGTGATTGCAAATCATTAGTCGTAAACTACCAGAATAAAATCGTACAAACTCAAGAATGAATTTATAATCCTTGAATTTCATTAACACTTGAGCTCTTCTATCAAGCTTAGTTTTGAGTTCTAGACAAACAAGTGCTTAGAAGTCGGAATATCACTAGACTTAACAGAAGCAAATCTTCTATAAAATATTCTTTGGTTACGATCATTTATTAAAGTCCTCGACTTTTGCTATGATAGATATATAGATGAATAGTTGGAAACAAATTCTAAAAGGAAGACCAGTCTTCATTTCTTACTTAGATGAAGTTCCTCAATTGATATCTTTGTGTGATCTTCAATTCTTAATCTTTCGGAGTAACTTGGAAAATCCTAAGACTCTACTACTTTATCTAATCCAAACATAAGCTGATTTTAGTAGGTTAAATCAAGAAATAATTTTCGCGTCTTAATTTTAAAACATACTTCACATACCAAGATATGTAAGTTCAACCGAGTATTCTCTGTAACAAAATCAATCTGCCCAGAGAGAATGTGGCAGATAAAAAATAATCAAAAAATTCCTACCAATGTCCAAAACATGTCTATGTTTTGCTTTTGTAACACCATTCTGCTCAAAGGTGTGGGGGAAAGTGACCTCCTGCTTAATTTTAATTTTTGCAGTGAAGGAGGATATCTCGTTATTAATAAATTCCCCACCACCACCAGATTTGATGTACACTATATTTTGACTCAGTTCATTTTCAATCATAACTTTAAAATTACAAAAAAGTTGTGAAATCAAATTTGGCAGACAATGGAAATAACCAGCAGAACTATCAATAATCATCAATAACTTTAACAAGATAGAGAAAACCACTATTAGAAGTGACATGGAAGTACCACAATTTTAATGGTTTGGTAGTACAACTGGAAGATAAAAGAAAAACTGCTTATTAGACTTTCCTAGTTGGCAACTCTCGCTGAGTATAGGATTTTTTGATACATTGGATTAATCCAAAGTGGTGCACAATTTTTGAAGGGTTTGAAAAGATGGATAGGAAGAAAAGAAGGTTTCATTGTGCAGAGAGATTCACGAGTGGTATTAAAGTTGATTGGATACAAGTCATTCCTACGTGGTCCCTGCAACAGAAACCTCCCAACTAAAAATCCAGCACAGTATAACTAACAGAAAAATAAGGTCATAGTGCAAGTCTTTTCACTAGTGAATTTATGCACAGGTGGCCTCGGGAACATATAAAATGTCATGTTGGAGTATGAATTACTAAATTAACAATACAGGTCATGTCCATACCTTCACCGGTGGCAATTTCAATATACTCATAACCATCATAAGAATAATAATCCTCTAAGGGATAAGCACCAGTGAAAATGTGTTTATTAGCGCCGCTATCTGCATACCATAGAATCTCTCCAAAAATACTTGCAGCATCTAACATAACATGTAAAATTTGAAGGGGATTTTTACCTTAATATGCAAAGTTAAGTCTATTTGTGCACTCTGAAGCAAAATGATCATATCTACAACATATTTGATATGAAACCTTATCAATAATAGATGTCAATGAAGCAAAAGGAGAACGGTTCTGAGTTTTGTCCAGCACTGAGTTTTGTCATGAAACCTTACCACCCCTTCAAGCCGTAAATGTGGCTCTAAGTTTTTTCATATTGATGTACGAATGCAGAACAAGTACCCTTGCTCTTCCGTTCGAAATAAATATCTTGGAGCCCATCTTAAATTTCCCCCGGAGAAATATGGTGATCATGCATCTAAAGACTTAAAGGCCTAGACAAATAAAGCTCCCACGTTGAACGGTGAGGAAACCCTCGCTTCCTATTGGTCGAAATATGTTTTTTTTTGAATTTTGTGAAACGAGCGTTTTGGTGAGGACACTTGACAACATATGATTGGTTTAAAAAGAATAAGAAAAATATTTAAAAAAAAGAAACCAAATTCAATTTGGAATTTATGAAGTGACAGTATTTAGGTGAGGACACTTGACAACGTATGATTGGTTTAAAATTTTAAAACTTAAAAGGAAAATCTAACTTATCGTGTTTGAAATTTTATGAAAGTCCAAATCCAATTGGAAATCGAGTAATTTGGGAAAAAAATCCATATATTTCTGCGAAAATAAAAGGAAAAAATAATAAAATTTGCACATATCCTTCACCTATTTAATGTATTTGCCCCGCCACACCAAATCAAAAATACATCTCCACGGGGCGGGGAGAAGACCCACGCACACCAAATCAAAAATGCATTACCACGGGGCGGGGAGAAGACCCGCGCACACCAAATAAAAAATATATCTCCCAGAGGCGGGGCGGGGCGAAGCCCCGCACACACCAAATTAAAAGAAAAAATATGCCCGGTGTGTAGCACGGGCACAAATCTAGTCCTTGTTAACTACTGGAGATCCTTGGTCTTCTCATTGAATATGGCCACGTAAATAGGAACTTTCTTCCCACAGCATTTGTGAATCCGAGGATTTGTTGATCCTCAAGCTCCTTTATGATCTCGGTGCAGAGCTCGACCTTAGTGGCTTGTGTACCTTTGCAAAATTGGAAAGATTTTTCACCCCATACCTTGTGCGCTTATGTTGTGCGTGTATCTCTCCAGGAACGTCTCGGATACTCATGGAAGTATAAAATGAACCTCTTTAGGTGAGAATCAAACCAAGTCAGAGCCTCGCCGTCAGACTTGTAGGGAAGAACTTTCAAATTGCTACGTCGGGGTGGTTCCACTGTAGGAGTGTCCTCTTGTATGCCTAGATATGTCAGATCGCATCCCTCGAACCATAGAAAAGCAGTTTTCATCAGCTACTTAGTAAATGGATCCCTCTCTGCTTTCGTTATGACTTCGATAAGTTTCTTACCTTCTCCTTTTTCGCTCATCTTATTGAACATAAGCTCTAGACACTTGATTTTGTACTTTATCCGAAATGGCTATAGTATCCTTCGGGTATCTCTTTCAATTTCTTTTAGGTGATCATTCTCGTGCTTCAGCAACGAGTTTTTTCTTTTCAGTTCTTTTGTGCGCTTTACCCGCTTCCTTTAGTTCTTAAATATTTTTGTCGGGCTGGCATCCGTGCTCTCGTGGCTTGAGGGTAGGGGTATAAGTTTGGTAAAATTAGGCAGGCCCAAAAAAAATAATATTCTTATTGTCAGGCCAAGATTATTTTTAGTTTCCGTGACACCAATAATTATATGAAATTTTGAAAAATGTCTGCATAAAGGGTTATGCTTCCTAATTTTTCAGGGGTATAATTAGCATCGCAACTTGGATATAACATATCTAAAAAACCGCGCCTTAGAGTTTTACAAATTTTATATCGTTGGAAAGCTTTTTAAGAGAGCTACACAACGAGTACAAACAACAATACCAAATTTAAGTTTTTTGCGAAAAAAATCGGAGGCGATTGTTTTTTTCAACAAAATTTTCGAAACTTTGGTACATAACCATTATGCAGCCACCAAAAACGATGCATAACACGTTATGCAGACACAACAAAAGATGCATAAAACGTTATGCAACCACATTTTGGTTAATGCATCTATTAATTTATGCACAGCATGTTATGCATCCGTTTCCTTGGATGCATAAAAGATTATGCATCAATTTTTTTTAATTCAGTGCTTACAAAAATATGGTTGCATAATGCTTTATGCATCCATTTTCTCGACTGCATAACATGTTATGCGGATATTATTGTAGGTGCATGACAAGTTATGCAACCTTGTTTTTTGTTGGTTTCAATACTAAAAAAAAAGTAACTGCATTACGTGTTATGCAACCATTCTCTGGACTGCATAACAAGTTATGCAACAAAAAAAAAGGCTGCATAACTTGTCATGCACCTACAATAATAGCTGCATAACGTGTTATACAACCATTTTCGGGACTGCATAAAAAATTATGCAACAAATTTTGTAGATGCATAAAAGGTTATGCAACCGTTTTCATAGCTGCATAACAGATTGTTCAACCATTATACACAACACCAACACCAATACATTTGTAGCTTTCCAACAAACAACACCAACTCCTCAAACTCAGACATAGACCTTAAATTTGTATCATTTTTTCTATACGAAGAAAGTATATTAGTTTAATCCAAGCCTTAGTGGATTCCGACATGTTGGGGAAAAATATAAACATACTGATACATTGACAAGTATTTTACAGAAAAATGCACGCATTGAAGACCAAGCCTTATTGGTTTCTAATGCCACCGCTGAGTGTCTATTTAAGTGCTCATCATTCCTTACTCGACAGAAAAACAAAATGACAAGAACAAATAACGGAAAGAACGAACCGAGCAGAGATACATGGATTATCACCACTCCTTCGGAATTTCCACTACCAAGTGATTCTAGTGAAGCAGTATCACTGATTCTAGAACTTTCAACATCTAGTCAAGTACAAGCAACCAACTTGCATCAATGAAATTCTACGAAATTATAGCTCCAGTGATAACAATCACGGGGCTGAATGCAAATAGACCCTTCCAAAAACATAACCCTTAGCTATCAATCATCAGACTTGTGGCTTGCCGGTCTGAATTTGGTGCAACACAAAGTAACTTGAATTTAAAATCATGAGAATCTGGTGAGTTAGGTATTTTTACAAACATCTTATGTGCAGTTTGTTGATAATACACTTACTGGTGATCTTTAAACTCACTGTATCTCCTTTCCCCGACTACAGAACTAAGTGAAAAGACTTAAAAACAACAACAAATTAACTAAAAGAGATTCACATAGTACGGTGATGCAATTATGTTTAGATAAGAGATATCCAACAATGAATGGCACCAAGAAGAATATGAATAGAATATGAATGGCACCAGGAAGAATATGATCAAGTGGGCTCATTTTTTCCCAAAGAAAACATATAAATGATAACAGTACCTTTAGTCACCCACCGTTCACGGCTACCATCAAATGTACTTTTTTCACTGTCTTTCTTCTACTATTTTCGGTTCTTACAAATCCAACAAATTATTTTATCTTCTTATCCTCTATTTCCTCAAACACCGCAACCAGATACCACTGTTCTATCAGCATCGCCATCTCTCATAACCAAATCAATGGCAACACATCATTTCTCGACCAAATCCAAAATGGATTGATACCCAATTTCTGATTCACGGTCGTCTTCTATTCAATGTCCGGAAAATACCAATCTTTCCTGTTTTTCTTGAATTCACCCTAACAAATTTGACAGCAACCACCAGAATCCATTAATCAAACCAGCAATTTCTCATAAGAAAAGAAATTCCTCCTCCTATTGAACTACTGTCGTTAGGAATCATACTCTAATTCCTATAGATATTGCTTCTATTGCTGCGAACCCTTGTGATTTGCAAATCCCCTCTTCAACTCTCTTTCTCTCACTGAAGTAATGGGGACTTTCGCCTTTCAAAGAAGAGAAAAAACCGATAGAACCCAATTTCAAAAATTATGGGCTTCCGTGAAATGTGAAATTTTCACCCAAAAATTGGGTGCGCGCATGAAGTTTCACGCCCGTGGGTTTAAGGGTGAGAAAAAACTGAAAAATGGGTGTGGTGGTAATTTTCACTATAAGTTTTTCCTCTGGCCCAAGGTCATGCCCGCACTGACCCGCAAGAGCTGGGTGCCCATAGTCCGTCACAGGATAGACCTACCCGTCCCATTTAGAAAGTAGGATGGGTATGGGTGATGAGTTAAATTTCCCTACCCGTCCCAAGTGCCCATTCCTGCTCACTTGATCATTTTCAATTTTAATTTTAAAGTATACTCGGTATAAAATAAACTCGACCTGGTGTTTCAATTTTCATCCTATAAAAATATAATTTTGCTAAACATACTGAGAATATAGGGAAATTTCCTTATTAGATGGTTTAATTGTAGAGTTGGAAATCCAACTACTACATCCGATGGATCTCAAATGCACAAATAATAAGTAAACAAGCAAGAGATGAACAAGAACACAAGATATACGTGGTTCAGCATGATTACCTACGTCCACGGGGGTGAAAGGATGATCTTATTACTCAACTCAAGGTTACAAATGATGATTCTTACTACCCAACAACCTAATCTCTCCACAGTACTCTTGGTGTTCTCTCTCCCCCATTACTTGCCCTCAATTCTTTACAAGGCTCACTATTTATAGGCTAACGTGATGATACATCCAAATTACAGTGTGAGTCACAGTACATCTTCCTAGATGTCCCGGTCGGGTGATGAGTGGCGTTCCTTCTGAGACGCTGACCCGAGCTTGGTGAATGTGGCTCCCGATATTCTTATACCCGATGTTGGCTACTTGGTGCCGTATGATCCGATGTCGCCCTCCATCCTGACCCGATGTTGTTAACGTTCGGGCCCACTTTGACCAGGCTCTTCTTATCTTCTCCAGCTACCCTGTCAGAGTATTTATTACTTTAACGTCCGGCAGACATCTTCCGTCACATCCGAGTTTTACCTTTACACGTGCTTGCTTCTCGGGTGCTTCTGGGCACCGCTGTCTTCGCGCCGGGCTTTTAAGAAGATGATTCTGTGCTACGCTCCTTCCGTGTTTTTTGGAACGACGTAGCTTAGGATTGCTCCACCTGGGTCGGTGGATTATTTACACCTACATTTATGCCCCTTCTTTCACTCGTGTGCCCGACACGAGGGGAAGAAACCGCTTCGACTCCCACGTCCCTAGCCATGCCGCTTTTCCCGCCATGCATTTCCCCACTAACATCACCTTTATGACCTACTACCACCTCTCTCGGTTGTAACTGGTCGTGCTATAAATTCAATAGTTAACCCTGATTTTTCACTCATCCATTTTTTTAAGAGCGAGCACTCTCTTCTTCCCTGTTTCCATCATCTTTCATCTGTTACTGCTTCTTCAACTAATTTCACTGTCAGGTTTCCTTCAAAACCCTAGTCTTGCCTGGGTCTTGTTACTGTTCCTCTGCTACTGCTGCCGTCGTTGTGATTTTTTGCTCTTTAACGTCTTTCTCCGATCTCTCATTTTCCGCTTATTGTTTCTTCTCCTGCTCTTTCATGGCTTCTTGAACTCCTTCCATGACCGAAAAAAGGTGTGTGAGTTATACTTTTTCTGATGAAGATGGTGTTCCTCTTGACTCCTTGTTTATTGTTGATAGTCCTTCTCATCATGATTATCGTGCTCTTAACTCTATCTTTTCTGATGGTTCTCCTCCATTTTCATGTAGGAATGACAGGAGAATTTCTAAGGATTTGACTGATGAACAGTTCATCAACCAACTGAAGGATGATTTCAACCTTCATGGTTATGACGTCAGTCTCGTGTCGGGCTAAAAAGGCACTCTAAAGAAGGAGGATGTCGAGAAATTTTCCCATTCGGCCGAGGCGACCATTATCACCAAGGGTCAGCTCGAGCTCGGGCTGCGCCTTCCGTTGTATGACCCGAGTCGCCCATTCATCTATGAGGTCTTGTCTCAAATTCGTCCTTTCCGTTTTCTTGCTCAATGGAACGGTAACACTTATCGCCTCATGGCTGAGTGGCAGAGGCGAGGGAGAGGTGAGTGCTCTCCTACTCCTTGGTCGACCTACGATCCTTCTCAAGTGAGCGACTACACTTCTGCCAGCTTCATGTGCAATTACCGGAGTGGGACTGCTACCAATGGCGATCTTGCTGGTTTCGCTGCTAGCCCTCACCGACTTAAAGTTCTTACTGGTGATTTCAAGAGGTTGATGTTGGACGAGGATCCTGAAGGTGGAACGAACACTAACAAGCACGCTCGCCATACTAGTGATGCTGCTTGGGACCGGGTTCCTCTTGCCATTCGTGGTCCTATTTTGAGTGGCAATCTTCCACCTACTAGATTTCCTGCTGAACCCTATCCATTATGGGTGGTTAACGCCGATCGGGTAGGTTATTTCAATTGTTTTATTTGGCTGTTTGACTATCCGGCTCGGGTGACCAACAAAATCTTAATTTGCCCAATTTTTTTTTATTTTTTTTTTGTAGCCCAAGTCCCATAGTGGTCAGACTAGGGCTTCTACTGCTCGGAAGAGAGGTTTTAGCACAAGGATTGAGGAGGAGCAAGTGAAGGTAACAAATATACTGCTTTTATTTTCATTACATGTACTTGCCCCTATTTGTTACCTTCAATGGGTCTGACAATGAGTCTTTTGCAGAAGTCCAAGGATGATGACGGGGGTGTTGAAGGTTCGTCTGCCAAAGGTGGTGAGGATCTCGATGATCGGCTACCCTTATCTCATTTCCTGAGGAAGTCGCCTCAGAAACCTTCTGATGTTTCGTCTACCGTTGTAGGTGGAAAGTCCGATGGAAAGGGTAAGGAGTCAAAGGGCGAGGAAGCTGCCTCGGGAAGGAACATGTCCCGTCAAGCAACTGGGTCTGCTGTTAGTAAGGGTGTTGCCGTAACTGGTGCTAACATCGTTGTTGTGATGTCCGACGACGATGATGAAGAATAAATCTTTAGTATGGAAGATGAAATTGATGGCATGGATGAGGGGGAGGAGCCAAAGCAGGCAGAAGAATCTACCTCTGGAAAGGGCTCTGCCCCAGAGAATGAGGTGTTGGAGAATCTGCGCCCCGTTTCTCCCACCCCGAGCTCGGGTGGAAATATCTTCTTTACCTTCTTGGGCCCTGTTTGCGATTCACTGGGGTCTCTTACTTCTCCAGACTTTAGCTCGTATTCTGCTGACCAGATTATTACGGCAATGCCCCTTTATGCCGGTTTGAGGAATACCTTCAATGCTATGGTAAGTCACTTCTTCTTGACTGCATAATTGATGCATAATGGCATGGCTGTCATTTAATGATCGGGATCGAACAGCCCTAGATCGCAAATCAGTCGTTGCTGGAGGCTGCCATCTGCCAGAAGGAACTAGAGGCCATGGAGAACCTTCGTATCCAGTTGCAGCAGGAGCAGGAGCGAGCCCGAGGGTTGGAGATACAGCTTGCTGATGCTAAAGGTACTTCACCAAAATATTGTTGTTATTGATTGAGCAAGTAGTGTCAATATCCTAAGTGTAGTATTGTCTTCCTAGCCGAGATATCTAGTCTAGACACGGACGCTGCTTGTGAGTATCGCTTAATGAAGAGAAAGTTGAACATTGAGAAAGATCACGTCGATAACCTTCGCCAAAAATCGTCAATAAGGATGATAAGATAGATCGTCAAGGTGCCGAGATCGAACTTCTTCAAGACGAGTTGCTTCGCTATCAGAGCTTTGAGTATGTACCCGAGGAGGTGGATAATCTTCGGGAGAGTCTATCTCGGGCCCAGAAAGTTGTTGCTAACAAAGGGTTATTAGCCGATTCTTTGGAAAGTCAGTGTGACACGTTGAAGCTTCAGAACAGAGATCTTCACTTTGATCGCAAACGGCTCCTAAAGGAAAAAGATACCGCTGAGAGGTCTAATCAAGAATTAAGAGGGAGGCTGCGGGGATTCGATTGGGTATCCCGAGAATCGGAATGGACACAAGCCCAATTATCGGGTCTTCAATTGGCGCATAATCGACAGAAGGCTGATTGGAGCGATCATAAGAAGTATTGCCCCACTAATGAGTTCAATGAACAACATTATAACGAGCTGGCCTCCAAAATTTCTAAACTCGATAGTGAACTTTCTAAGTCTGGGGATTCTTTAAAAGTAGTTTTACCCGCATTGTCAGGTCTCCATATATATTCTGAACTATCCCGAGAATTATTTGATCTGCCGTTTATCATAATGCTAATTCGATTTCGTGTTTTTAAGTTGTGCAAGGGAAGGTCCAAGCTCTGGAGCAAGAAATCGTCCGGCTGAAGAAGAGTGAGGCCCAGTTGAACGAGAGAGTTACTACTGCCGAATCTTCGTCCACTGAATCGGCTCGTCTACTTGTTGAGGAAAGGGAGTTGCACAACGCCGAGCTTACCGCAAGGATTACGCAAGGTGTGAAGGAGTACATTGAAAAGAAGCGAGCCGACCTTGCTGCTAAGAAGGTGAGATCGGGGTCGATTCCACCGAACGAGTAGTTAGACCTTTTGTAGTGTTGCGTCACTATTGTGCCCTTTGCACTGGGATGTAATTTGTTTGAACACCTATATTTTTCGAACACATTTCTTTACGGGGTGATGCGTCGCCAATCGGTTGTTTTATCGTTCCTTGACATTTTCGTTTGTGTTGCTTAAATCATGCCTTGTTGTTCGTATCTAGTAAATTCATTATTTCTTGCACTAGAATGTTTTATTAGTTAGTATAAATTTCGTTTCTGTCGAACATACTCAACAGGGAGGGTCATCGGGCCCAATGCCATGTCCCGATTGAGGTATCTCATCACTGTCACTTCGAGTCAGTGGAAGGGTACTTAGTCATTCCTAAGTTCTATGTCTCGATAATCCCAGGTTAGTTATCAATCAACTATCCCGGGCAAGTGATTTCGGCCACTTGCGATGAGGACAATCTTTCAAATGTAAGTAGATTACCTGGTCGATAAGAACTCGCTTCTTGACAACCATTGGTAACTGGTTTCCAACCACCAGAACCCTTAGGCTACCTCGGCACTTGCATATTGCCACTGCCCCGAGTTCGAATAACCCGTCGTGTGTAAGTCACCTCGGCACTTGCCCATTGCCGTCGCCCCGAGTTCGAATGACCATGCGAGTGTATGTCACCTCGGCACTTTCCCACCGCCGTCGCCCCGAGTTCGAATGACCATTAGTCGCAGATGCCATATTCCCTACCCCACGTGGTTTTTAAAGGAATTAATGACAAAGTATCATACCCGCTTATACACCCTTCATGGGTGATATAGTTTTAAGTGCCGAGCGTTCCATGGTCACGCTTCTGGAGTTCCGTCAGGTTTCAATATCTTATACGCTCCTTCTCCAACCTTTGACACGATAGTGTATGGTCCACCCCATCTCGCCGCCAATTTCCCGCCCTTTTTGTCACGCTCATAGCTGGGTAGTTCCTTCATTACCGACTGCCCTGATTGAAATTCTCTCGGATGAACTCACTTGTTGTATTCAGGCTGTAATCGCCTCTTATAGTTTTCCATTTTCTGTAGAGCCATTTCTATAGTCTCTTCCAAGTCATCAAGTTTGGTCAGTATTAGATCCGCCTAGATATTCCGCCTCCATGCTTCGGTCCTTGTGGTGGGTATCATTGCCTCGGTAGGAAGGATGGCTTCAGTTCCGTATGTGAGCATGAAAGGTGACAAGCTGGTTGCTTCCCTTTGGGTAGTCCTATAAGCCCATAAAACGTTGTAAAGCTCCTCACACCATTCGCCATACTCTCCATCCAGCTTTTGTTTTAGGTTATCTGCTATGGTTTTGTTTCTTATCTCGGCGTTCCCATTACTTTGGGGGTAAATAGGTGTGGCTTTGCTCTTTCAAATATTATAGGTGTTAAACAATAGATCAATGTTCTTTCCTTATAGCTGTTTCTCATTGTCCGAGACGATTGCTGCGGGGATGCCAAAGCGACAGATAATGTGTTCCCAGATGAAACGAAATACGTCATTGTCTCGGATGTGCTTTAGAGGTGCGGCTTCTACCCATTTGGTGAAGTAGTCTATAGCCACAATTAAATACTTTCTCTGCCCCGATCCGACATGCAATGATCCCACAATATCAATTCCCCATTTGGCAAATGGCCATGGGCTTACCACTGAGTTTAGTGACACCGTTGGTGCATGTATCTTCTTACCAAACTTTTGGCACTCGTCGTAGATTAATGCCATATGCTTTGCATCTTCGTTCATGTGCGGCCAAAAATACCCCATAGTCTTGGCTCTGGCCGACAGACTTCGGTCCGAGCTATGATTTCCTGCAGCACCATAGCGCAGCTCATTCAGAATTGAGTGTCCCTCTTCTTTGATCAAACATCTAAAGAGTGGTCCCAGATAGGACTTTTTGTACAGGATACCGTCTCGTAATTCATATGCCGCTGCCTTACTTTTGATCTTATTGATCTCGGGTCGTCCCTTTGGTAGTTCTCCTATCTCCAAGTATTTATGGATGGGCTTGCGCCAATCTCCAGCCTCATATTTATCGGTCGTGGTTACAGCCACATACGCCTTTGTGTCTATTATGTCTGGTATGGATGGCATCAGGACCCTCATGACTCGGATGCCTTCAATACTCGGGTCTTTCAGCATTGAGGCGATATAGGCCAAAGCGTCTGAGTGTCGATTGTCTTTTCTGCAAATGTGTCGGAATTTGATGTTGGGGATCTGGTCGATGTAAAATTGGGCGAGCTCCCAATACTTCTGCAATACCAGATCATGGATAGCGTACTGCCCATTAATCTGTCGAATCACCAGCTGGGAATCGCTAGTTAATCTTACATCATGGATTCCTAGTTCCACAATTAGCAGTAAGGCATGTATCACCGCTTCGTATTCAGTGACATTGTTTATCGCCTTGAACTCAAGTCTAAATAAGTGGACCATCTTTTCCCCTTTTGGTGTAGTGAAAACCAACCCTAATCCTGATCCATCCTTATTGGACGACCCATCTACAAACACTTCCCATCGTGTCGAACTACACGTTTCGAGAAGATCGGACGGATCCTCTCGATCTTCTTCCATACCCGGGATATCCTCAACTTCATCCTCATCGTCTAAAGGAAAATCTGCCAGGAAATCAGCTATCGCCTGCGCTTTAATCGCTGTTCTCATTTCGTAGAAGACATTGAATTGTTTTATCTACGCACCCCACTTAGATATTCGTCCTGTCCTTGCAACGTTGTCCAATACTGACTCGATCGAGGATTTTGTTAACACCCTGATTCGATGGGTCTGGAAATAAGTTCGCAATATTTGTATGGCAAACACCAATGCTATAATTAACTGTTCGATCCGGGTGTAGTTCTTATCTGCGGGATTCATGGTTTTACTGATGAAGTAGATGGGCTTCTCTTCATTCCCCTCGTTCTTGACCAATACCGCACTGATGGCACAAGTTGTTGCCCCAAGATACAAAGTAAGTACTTCCTCGGGCTCGGGTCTTTGCACTACGGGTAGACTCGTGAGATGTTGTTTAATTTTTTGGAAGGCCTCCTCGCATTCCTCGCTCCACTTAAATTTCTCGCCTTTTCTCAAGGTTCCGAAGAAGTCTTTGCATTTGTCCGACGACCTTGAAATGAATCGTCCCAATGCTTCCAAGCTCCCATTCAACTTTTGTACGTCTTTTACTGTCACTGGAGAGGGCATCTCCAAAATAGCTTTTATTTTGTCAGGGTCGGCCTCTATCCCCTTATCGGTTATTATATATCCTAGAAATTTACCAGATGTTACCCAAAAGGTACACTTGGTCGGGTTCACTTTCATCTTGTATTTTTTCATTGTTTGAAAAATCTCCCCAAGATCTCCGATATAATCGGTAGCCAGCCTGCTTTTCACCAGCATGTCGTCGACATATACCTCGATGGTGTTATGGATTTTGTCCTCGAACATGTCTTCTACTAATCTTTGGTAGGTAGACCCTGCATTTTTTAGTCCGAATGGAATTTTAGTGTAGCAATACAACCCTATTGGCGTGAAGAAGGACGTGTTCTCCTAGTCCTCGGGGGCCAACTGAATCTGGTTATACCCTGAGTATCCATCCATTAGTGTTATCGCCTTGTGACCGACTATTGATTCGACAAGTTGATCGATATTTGGGAGAGGAAAGCTATCTTTCGTGCAAGCCTTGTTTAAATCGATGAAGTCGATGCAGATCCTCACCCCTATGTTCCTTTTGGGCACAATCACCATGTTAGATATCCATTGGGGGTACTGAGCTTTTCGAATGATTCCCGATGCCTGTATCTTCTTTAGTTCACCTTCCATCGCTGCTTGTAATTCGGGTGCAATTCTTCGCATCTTCTGGCGGACCGGCCTAAACTTAGGATCTATTCTCAGGTGATGACAGTATACTTCTGGGTCAATCCCCTCCATATCTTGCATTTTCCAGGCGAAGGCATCCGTATGTTCTCGTAACAAAGCTGTCAGCTGAGTTTCCTGTTCTTCCGATAACCGTGACCCGATCCTTACTATTTTTGGTTCTTCCTCGGTTCCTAAATTGACCTCCCGAGTAGACTCCAGAGCCGAGAAATTTGGTTTCGGCTCCGCTTCCTGTGATTGCTATAAGATCTCCTTTTCTCCTGCTTCATAGGTCATAACTGCTTGGGAAATTACCTTTTCTAATTCCTGCTCGACCCTGACTTCCTTAGCTTTATTCTTTTCTCGGTGTAATCTAGCTCGTCTATCTTCGTTTTGTTGAATACCGACCTGCATCCATTGTCTTTCCGCTTGAGGTTCGCCCAGTACTTCTACTACTCCTCTGTAGGTAGGAAATATCAGTCTTTGGTGATAGGCCGACGCAACTCCTTTGATACCAGCGATCCAAGGTCTCCCGATAATTGCCTCGTAAGGCGACACGACATCAACAACGTAAAAGGTGGTAAGTGTATCCAGATATCCTTCCCCATCCGAGACCCTGAGAGTGACTTCCCCTTTTGGTATGGTGACAGTCCCGTTAAAACCGTAGATCCGGTAGGTAGACGGGATTAGAATGTTGTCAGATAGCTTCATCCTTTTAAATGTGTCATAGAAAAGGACTTCAACAGAGCTTCCACTGTCCACCAGTATCCTCTTAACTCCCCATCCCTCGATAAGTAAGGTAATAACTAGGGGATCTCCATGCGCTTGACCGTTCATCGGGACATCCTTAGCAGAAAAGGTGATCGGCTGCATCATCCAGGCCTCCATAGCTAAAGTCTTGGCGACACTGAAGATTTCCTTTCCTGTTCGATTCCTTTTGTGAATTCTTGATGTGATGCCCGTCCCTAGATCAAACCCTTGGGTTGTAGAATGTGAGATGGTATTGCATACAAATTGAGTTCCCCAATCAATCCTGACTTGATTATCGGTTCATCTGGCGTCTCGAGAGCCGGTGTTGTCTGCCTAACAAATTGTCTTAAGTACCCATCCTGAATCAGACGTTGGACAATGTCTTTTACCTCCTGAAAGTTGTTAGTTGAGTGTCCTCGATACTGGTGATAATGACAGAATTCAGGATGGTTCTTTGTCTCGTCGAACTGTATTCCTCTGGTCTTCGGGTATCTAATGTCGTTTTTTTTCCACTTCCTTAAAGATTTCTTCTAGTGGTGCGTTCAGAGGTGTGTAGGTCTTGGGTTCATGGCGGGGATTCTTCCCCTTCTCAACCCATTCCTTCTTCTCCGAAGCTTTATGTGTTGGTCCCGATCTCTTCTCGGGTCGCTTCGATGCCTCTTGAGGTATCGCCTTGGCTGCAGCGCTTGCCTCTTGTACTCCCCTATCTTTAGATTCCTCTTGTATTTCTTCCAAGGCGATGTAATGTTCCTGCATCTTCCTCATTTCTTTCAACGTCTGAGGTTTCTCTGTAAACATAGCTATCCAAATAGGGTCCGATTTCCCAAGTGAGTTTTCGAACCCGAATATCTGCTGCTCGACTGGCAACTTCCCGATGTCGGTACATAGTTTTCTTCATCTGTCCGTTAGGGATCTTAGAGGCTCCCTGAATCTTCTGGCCAAAGTGAACAACTTATTAACCCTAGGCCGGGCCTTGCTATTGTGCATGTACGTTTCAAGGAATGTCTCTATCAAAACTCTGTAGCTCCCGATGGACCCTACTGGTAAGGTGTAAAACCAATTTCTCGCCTCGCCTTCCAAACTGGCAGGGAAAAACTTGCACATGACCACGTTACTGTTCTTCCACTGTAGTAATGACATCGTGTACATTTTGACATGCTCTACGGCATCTCCTGTCCCGTCGAACCTTGAAGGAAAAGCCGGGAGTGCACACTTCTGGGGGAGTGGTGCTTGTTCCAGCTCTCGGGTGAAAGGAGTCTTCTCGGCTTCACTAATCACTTCTGCTAACTTATCATCCTCACCATTCCCTGACAATTTCTTAACCATCTCTTCGAGTTCTTTGAGCTTAGCTTCCGTGGCGTTATCTGGCCTTTTGCTTTGCTCGGGTTCTTCTTCCTCGGTTGAAGAGTTATCGGGGGGACCGTATCCTCCTCCCCTCGTAGCGCTAGGGTCGGGTACACGCCCTTGGATTGGTAGCGGTGTTCGGACATGTCCCGATCGGGTTTGGTTACTTGATGCTCCTCGGCTTGTGGATCCTCGCGATCTCGACCTTTGGTTTCTCAGTTGGTGATTTTCATACTCAAGTGCCAAGTTTCTTCTTTATAGCTCCCTTAAGTGCTCTTCCTGCCTTCTTTGGTTTTACAGAATGGCCAGCAAGGTCGGATCTGTGCTTTCATGGCTAGAGTGTCCATTTGGCTGATTCCCATGTGTGGTCGGCGGAGCTGGTGGTGCTGTTGCTGATGGTGCTGTTCTGGGAGCTACTGGTGGTGCAACAGGAGGAATATCTAGGGTTACCCCCCTTTTTCCTAGCCGGATCTGCCTAAGTCTTTCTTCTTCTCGGTTCAAAGCGTCTTGATACTCAGCACGTCTCCTTTCCCTCCTACGATTGGCCCGCATTATCAGTGCTTCTTCTTCGTCCTCAGTATCCAAAGCAGTTAATCCATCCTCCATGTCCTCTAGTCTCCCCTAGCTCGGCTGAATGTGTTCCAAGGGAGGTAGCTTATTATCTTGACCCAAGTTAACTTCCTCGTTGACAGTGGTCATTCCTCCGGCCGGTACTCGTGGTTCCTCGGGTTGGTGTTGCCGATTACTTTCTTGTCGCGAGTCCGTAACCCCTTCCTGCATGCTGTTTCCTGCCATAGTTCGGTTCCTAAGGATTCTTCATGTGCCTGAAGTACTAGCCATCGGTTCGGGCGCACCTTTTCCTCCGAGATTCGTTCGTACCTACATCAGCCGAATACACGATACCTCACTTTGAACTGTTTTCAAAAAGGTTTTGATGAAGTAGTAAGGAAAATAAAAATCTCTGATACTCAGACAAGATCCAGATAAGTACGATTCCCTTTATTTTATCGTGCTGACCTCAGCACACTAAATCAGTTGGCTACCCAAATATTTTGAAAAGGACTTCAATGTACGTCGCTTTCGGTACTTTCTTTATGCATTAATCATTCTTTGTCCTACATTCCTTGTGACAGAAATAATTAACCAGCCGTACCATTGGTCGGATAGTTTCCTTGTCAAGTTTCGATGTTGTGACTCCGTTTAATCATACTGACGGCATCATCAACGACTCGGGATCCGGAATAAAACGATTTTCTACTCTTCTTTATGGTCTTTCCTCAAAATTTCACAAGGATGGTTTTACCCTGGATCACTTTGGATTTTCCGTTATGATGATGTTTTAGTGTCCAGCAGCAAAACCAAAGTAAGATTATCACCCAAGTATCTACTAGATTCTTATCAATCATCATTTCCGCAACCAAACTCAATGATTTTGAGCCGATCTACCGGTATAAACGTCGTATTCAAAGCTTTCAGGAATCCCACGATTTGGAATGAAAATAGCCGACGAGATGAAGTTTCGTTTTAGCTACTACCAAGCATCGAATATGCTACTTTGGGAGCTTTTGAATCTTTCTAACAACTCGACTTAGCAAGGGAAACAGAAAAGAACAATATCGTCAAACAAAACTCAACACCGAGATCGAAAGAAGTTTTCCTATATCTATCTCAGAAAGTTTTAAAAGCAATGAGATCAATTTTTCGTAAAATATAACAATTTATAAGTTCCATCTACTAGCACGTCTAACCAAAAGAGTTCTTTCTTTAGCTTCAACTAACACACCAGGTGATTTTAGGAGCTTTGGATCTTCCTCTTTTAGTGACTGATTTCAAGGTATCCGAAGATGTTAGACGATCCCCTTAGTCGGCACCAAAATGTAGAGGTGGAAAATCCAACTACTGCATCCGATGGATCTCAAATGCACAAATAATAAGTAAACAAGCAAGAGATGAACAAGAACACAAGATATACGTGGTTCGGCATGATTACCTACGTCCACGGGGGTGAAAGGATGATCTTATTACTCAACTCAAGGTTACAAATGATGATTCTTACTACCCAACAACCTAATCTCTCCACATTACTCTTGGTGTTCTCTCCTCCCCCATTACTTGCCCTCAACTCTTTACAAGGCTCATTATTTATAGGCTAACGTGATGATACATCCAAATTACAGTGTGAGTCACAGTACATCTTCCTGGATGTCCCGGTCGGGTGATGAGTGGCGTTCCTTCTGAGACGAGCTTGGTGAATGTGGCTCCTGATATTCTTATACCCGATGTTGGCTACTTGGTGCCGTATGATCCGATGTCGCCCTCCATCCTGACCCGATGTTGTTAACGTTCGGGCCCACTTTGACCAGGCTCTTCTTATCTTCTCCAGCTACCCTGTCAGAGTATTTATTACTTTAACGTCCGGCAGACATCTTCCGTCACATCCGAGTTTTACCTTTACACGTGCTTGCTTCTCGGGTGCTTCTGGGCACCGCTGTCTTCGCGCCGGGATTTTAAGAAGATGATTCTGTGCTACGCTCCTTCCTTGTTTTTGGAACGACGTAACTTAGGATTACTCCACCTGGGTCGGTGGATTATTTACACCTACATTAATATTGGAAATAAAAGGATACTCATTTATAATTGCATAAATCCCTGCCCGACCTAGACCGTATTGTAATGCAGTCTTGGGCAGGTCATGGGTATTTTAATTTGCAATATTGTCCGTTTCGCCCGACTCATTTGATTTAGAACGATGTTTTGGGGACTACCCCAAAACAGTTGGGGACTACTCTTCCAATTTGGGGGTGGATATTTGAAGTAATTTTTGGTCACCCCTTATCTTTAAAAAAATTAAATACCAAATTTACCCTTGGTAATTAAATTAGTTAGATTAGTTAGTGTTAGTGTAATGATTAATTAGTGATTAGTTAGTTATTAATAGGATAGTTTTGTTAGAATGAGAAGAAGAAGAAGAAGAAGAAGAAGAAGAAGAAGAAGAAGAAGAAGAAAAAAAAAATGAAGAAAAAGAGGGAAGAACACTCAAAATGTTATTTTGAGTTTAGTAAATATGATATGAGTGATTCATGTGATGATACCTCCTCCTCAGAATCAGAACCTCCTTCATCTCCAAATATATTTGCCAATATTTCTAATGATCCGGATATGAGTTATTTGTTAGATGATGAAAGCTATTTACCCCAAACTCAACCTAACGACCCAAATGATGAATTTTATCAGCCACAACCAGAAGATGAAGTTATGGGTACTCAAGTATGTCTCAAATTTAGTTAATGTAGCTTGAATTGTGCAAAAAATTGGCCAAATAGAAAATTTCAGGAAGAAATTTCGGCTAGGTCAAAGTAGTTCGGTTAGCAATCCTGCAGAACAGGTAGCCGAACTCTCCTGTTTGTGCAGTTCGGTTACTCGTTTCAGCATACACAAGTAACCGAACTCTGTTTTAATGGAGGTTTTTGAGAGTTCGGTTATCTTTTTCCAGAAAACGTTGCCGAACTAATTTTATAGAGTATACAGTTAATAGTTCGGTTGAGTCGAGTTTAGTCCCTTTGTTACCAAAGTTTATGTTCGGCAAGCTCGCAAATCACGTTCATTGAATAGGTAACCGAACTTTTAAGTTCGGTTTAGTCGATAGTCGAACTATACCATAGAAAATTCCAAAGAACAAGTTCGGCAATATCGCAATTTTTTCCCCATAACCGAACTTATTGTTCAGCAGGATCGTATTTATTTTTACATTGCCGAAAATTTAAGTATTTCTTATTTTTAGTTGGTATTGACGTTGTGCTATTACTCGTAGGTTGCATATGATCCAATAGAACCAATGGAAAATCAACCTACCCCTGTTGATATTTTGTACGATGACACGTCCCATCACTACATGAATGACTTGGTATTCAAAAGTCCTTTAGAGGCAAAGAGTTGGGCTAGACAACATGCACTAAAAAACATGTGCGTATTAGTATTGAATGGGAGAGAAAGCAAAACCCGCTTTGAAATGGTTTGTGAGAGAAGCGGTGATCCCGATAAAAGCCACAAGAGGAAGGGTTATGTTTATAAAGGAAAGACAAATAGGAAGAACAAAACTTTCTCAAAGAAGTTTAAATGCCCATTCAAGCTTGCATTTAATTACAACAAAGAATTGGGTGGATGGGTTCTCTACAAGGTTATGGAAGGTTGTCATAACCACCCTCGTCCGGAGCATCTTGAAGGACATTTCATGGCGGCCAAGCTAACTCCTGAAGAGATGGACAAGGTTGGTAAAATGAGGAAAATGGGTTTTACACTGATTCAAATGCTCCAAATACTAAAGGAGGATAACAAGGATAACCACTCATCTTTGTCCACCGTTTGTAATGCAATTGTGACAATTAGAAAGAAGGAATGGAGAGATAGACAAGTGATGCAACAATTGTTTTTTTGGCCAAAGAGAAAGACTACGCGGTTCAAAAGGATGTGGATTCGGACGGAGAGATAACACAACTCTTCATTGCGCATCCAACGAGTGTTCAATTGGCTCAATGCTTTCATGAAGTTCTCATAATGGATTGTACTTATAAAACGAACAAGTACGAGATGCCATTGTTGAATATTGTTGGGCGTACTTCGACGCAGTCACCATTTACCATGGCGTTTTGTTTCTTAAGGGACGAGCAAGAACCTAGTTACATTTGGGCACTACAACAAGTTAAGGAAATCTTCCGAGGTGATGATATTCCCGGGGTTATAGTCACCGACAATGAAGTCGTATTGATGAATGCAATAGAGGTACTGTTTCCATTAGCACACAATATGCTTTGTACGTTCCATATATGGTGTAATTTGATAAATAGGTGCAAGCCAACAATTTGTCCACCCAAGAAAAAAGGATATGAAGAGATTAAGATGCTACCGGAACATGAAAGAGCGGATGCAAAAGAGGAAGTTGATAAACAATACGATCTAAATTACGCTAAATGGGTTTCTTTCAACGGTGAATGGGGATCATTGTGTTGGTCTCTTACCGAGGAAGAGTATCATTTAAATCTTGCGGGGTTTATCGCCCATTGGGATACTCCCAATTATCCCGGTGTTGTATCGTATGTTCTTCGCCAATAGTTGGAACCACACAAAGAGAGGTTTGTTAATGCCTATATCAACCAATATAAACACTTGGGAAATCAAGCGACAAGTTTAGTAGAGTCGGCTCACCATCGGTTGAAGAAGAATCTCTTTGGATGTGTTGATAATTTCGTAACTGTGTGGAATGCTATGGATAATTACTTCAAGCGCGACATTGATAGAATTAAAGAGAAGTTCCAAAAAAGCCGTATATTCAAAACGACCGGAAAATATGCCGACCACCCATTGTTCAAGGGAATCCATTACAACGTATCTCGCCAATGTATGAAGTTGTTGATTATAGAATTCGAGTTGATTGATAAGTGGGAAACCAAGAGGGATGAGGTGTGTGTATGTAACATGAAGAAGTCTATGGGACTCCCTTGTCGCCATATGATAATCAACTACGAGCATGGCGTAATCCCTTTAAGCGACATTGATCCATATTGGAAGCATCTAAGTTTCATCCCTCCTCCAAAGGGAGAAGAAGCCGGAGAGGAGTTTGGTGATAACGAAATGGGTAGAACCGTACTAGAGATGTATCTTGGCATGAAAAAGCTCCAAAAACAAATATTTTGGGATGACATGAGGAAAATCATATATCCACAAACTTCGTAGAATGTTTATGAACCGTCAAAAGGCAAACGCAAAGGTAGGCCAAGCAAAAAAGAAACTAAAAAACAACTAAGAGAATATGCAAAGGTGTTACATAAGAAGAAAAGTGAGCAAACCCCATTTACTAGAGATCCTTCGGCACATGAGTATACCGCGGAAATGTACTTGGAGCAAACCAAGAAACGGGGTAGGAGTATTGAGGAGAAAGGCGAAACAAGTGAGCGAGATTTGAAGAAAAAAGGTACGATGTGTCCATCACAACCAAGGCAACCATGTTTTGGCGACGTGAAGCTTAAGTCTCCAATTTGCCCTATCCAACCATCTTCCCTATACGTGAAGCTTGAGGCTCCAAATAAAGACTATTTGAATGACCTACCTCTATACATTAGAGAATACGTTATATCCACCGACGACGTTCCTCCGGATGGTAATTGTGGTTTTCATGTTGTCAATCAACAACTTGGGCCTTTCATCGAAGGTGCCAAGCTAAATAATGGGTGTGCAATCACTCATATAAGGCAAAGGTTGTTGTCCAAACTAAAGGAGAATCCGGCATTTTACAAGACAATGTTGTGCGATGGGGTGGGTAGTCTCAAGTATCAACGTCGTCTTCATGGGGGCCATCCGATCACACCGGATTATTGGATGAGCATACCGATATGTGGACACTTAATCGCCGAGGCATTTAATTGTGTGGTTCATTATTTCTCAAAGTATGCTAGTTTCACCTTCACCCCGAAAACAACCGTATGTGTAGAGCAACTCAAACGAAGGAGATGTGTGATGGCATTGACTAACAACAACCACTTTATAGGCCTTCGTGTAAAACCTGATTGTCCACTGCCTCCAATATCCGAAAACTCTTATTGGCCTGCATTTAACTCCGATATAATGTTGGGTTGGTGTATTATGTATGAGCATAACATGGAGATGTGGAAAGCTTTGGAGAAATCGGACGAAATTGTACATGAAGGTCTTATTTCCCTTAAGGATGATTAAATGACACATGTAATGGAACTAAGTATGCTTTTCAATCTAATACTATGTTTTTTGAAGTGTGGTATTCATTATCGAGTTAATTTTAGTATTTTATTGAGTTGACAGATAATAGTTCGGTAAGCACATATGATAATACAGGTTGTCGAACTTAGGTTCGGCAACCTGCACAAATATTTCAGGTTGCCGAACACCTGTTTTGTGTCAGATATAGGTGTTTTATTTGAGTCTTCAGAGTAGAGTTCGGCTACCAGTCAAAATGTTGCGAGGTAACCGAACTATGTATTCGGCAACCTGGTAGGATTTAGCTGTCCGCCGAAAAAACAGTTCGGTAGAGTTCGGCTACCTAGAAAATGTTCCATGTAACCGAACTCTGTGTTCGGCATCCTGGTATGATATAGCTGTTCGCCGAAATAGTTCGGTGACCATATATTTGTCACAGGTAACTGAACTTTTAGTTCGGTTAGCTATGTAAAAATTCCAGGTGGACGAAAAACAACCTGTATTCAAAATTGCTTCCATATAAAATTAAAAACACAATCCCAATTATAATTAAAAACGCAAACAAGTTTGTAAAACAAATATAAAAGTTGTTATACATACACAAACATACGAAATTAAACCATACGAAATCCACAACTAAGATGTTTTTTGACACTAAAACCATACGAAATCACTAATGACCACCTCGACGCACCCTTTTACCACTTCCTTTTTTACCACGAGTTTTAGGTGGAACTTCCTCATCACTTGGGGTTTCATCTACTCATCCGGTTTCCTCCATGGCGCGACTTGAACATTCTCCTTGTTGTCGACCCCTCTTCAATTGCTTAGACCTACTTGGCTCCATCATTCTATTAGTTATAAGACCCTCCCACTCGCCGTAGAGGTAGGTTTGTTCCTTAGTCGACATCGGCTCTCCACTACGGATTTTAGCCATCCATTTCTTCAACAATTTCGTACCCTTCTTCACCTGATTCCAATTTTAAGCATAAGTAAATATATTTTCAATACTTTCAAACAACAAGGAAGTATAAGAGAAGACATTTTCTTACCACATTATCCCATAACATTTTTTCTTTTTCTCCACAAATAGGCATCTCCTTCTGAGCTCTCTTAGCATCTCTCTCCTTTGCCTTCGCTTTCGCCTTATCATTCTTAGCTTGTTCTTCTCTATTTATCACAAAACGATGACTAATATCCTGATAAAACTCCACATAATCTTCATCACATGCATTTACATCTCCACCACAAGGTACACAATCACCTAAAGGTAAGTAGTAGTTACTAAGTGCATTCTAATGTCCAACCGTAGGAGTTGGTTCATGTTTTGGAACAAAATATTTCTCGGTGTTCTTTGTTCCTTGAACCACCAAATTGAAATTTTCATTCACAACGTCGGGATCCATTTGGACACAACAAAGTTGTCTTAGTATTCTCCTTGGATTATATATGGCGTAGCCATTAGGATACCAAATTGGTCCATAGTATGCCGAGACGGTAGAGAAACCATTCATATCTTCTTCATCTACAGGGACATCATCGGGTACGGCGTATGGGTGAAATACCACATCGTTCACCGTAAGTTTATCCAATTTCTCTCTCAACGAAGTCAACTGCTCTTCTTTAGACTTCTTTTGTGCATCCAAAAACAACCATTTTCCTGCTGTAGGTTCGTCATAGGGATAAGGTGTCTTTTCCCTAGCCAATCCCAATGAAGGGAAGTGGTCATAAATCCAAACCTATGCGAAAATACGAAAATATTAACCACATACATGATAATTGATTTGGGAGCAGAAAATTTATGCGAATAATTTGCTAACTAACAATGTAAAAGCTCACCTGAATAAGAGTTAAGTAACCTCCAATTTGAGTTGTCTTAATCCTCGACCCTTTGCTCATCTCTCCTAGAATAAAAGCAAGCACCCTGGTGGCCCAAGCGTATTGGTTAATCTCATCGAGATTCTCCAAAAGCTGTAGATAATGTGCATCCACCCTATTTCCAGAAGTGTCGGGGAAAATGACGGTTCCTAGCTGATATAACCAATAAGCGGTGACATGATGCCTAAGGGTCTCCTGGTCCATCACCAACTTTCCTTTCTCCACCTTATTTCTTGTCCCTCCAAATGCTTTCTTCAACTTTACCAACTTGAATTTCTTCACCTTCTTCTTGAACGCTCCATTTACCTCTCTTGGATTATACTCATCGCCCCGTTTAGGGGACTTCACAGAACGTCTAAACTCACATTGAGCCTTTCTTGCATCCCATCCTAGACATTTTAGAGCCAATTCTTCAAGAGCTTCATAATGCATAGAGGGGTTGTAGCCTTCTCGAAGACATTTACCTTCCACTGGTAAGCCGGTTATTCTCGAGCAATCATCGGGAGTAATTCCCATCTCGCCAAATTGAAGATGCATTGTATATGTCTCGGGATAATACCTCTCGAGAAATGCGGATACGGCAACAACGTAAAAATCCACATGTGCATACTTCTTCCCAATTGTGTGTACTTTGATCAAGATTTCCAACGTCGATTCCACATGCCTCAGCACCTACGTGGTGAAGAAGATTATTGATGAGCTTTGTCGAGTAGAACCTCAATTTAATTATCAGATTGATGCACTAAATATTATAGGTCATAGTCTTGAACAAAAAGTTACTTCGGCTCTAAGGATTCTAGGTTATGGCAAACCAGCGGATACGAATGATGAGCACCTTCGTATGGGCAAGAAAACTTCATTCACTTATCTTTCATTGTTTTACGAAGTAATAATTAATCATTTTTTTCCAAAGTATTTACGAAAACCAACCGAGGAAGATGTTAGACAAATATTAAGGGAGAATCGGGAAAGAGGATTCTCATGGTAGTCTTGATTGCATGCATTGGGTATGGCAGATATGCCCTATTTATTGGTATGGTCAATATAAGGGTCATTACCCAAAACCAGTCGTTATCCTTGAAGCCGCTGCTTCTTATGATTGTTGGATATGGCACGCTTTTTTTTTTATATAGACGGTCAATATAAGGGTCAACACCTTCAAAATATGATAACAACTTTCGAAGGAATTTTTTTTGCAATTTGTACGCTGTAATTCTGTATGAACCTGTCTTTCAACATCACCATATCCATGATACCACTCTCCCGACCTCTCTTGGCTTGCATTATCAATACAACATAAGAGGCGACTTCCTTATCGATCGTAATGAAGTGTTGTGCTAACCCAGTCGTATCACGATCATTGATGTTCATGGTTTGTGAAAAAACGGGGGTCTAACAACCACAGCCAATATTTCGTTTGGTAATCTGAATAGACAAACTCCAATATACTTTCAAGAGAATCAACTAGAAAGTCAGACTCAATCTAGAGAAAAGTATATCAAAGAGTTTTATATCTCTATTTCTCAATACAATCCGCAATCAGCAAATAGGAATTTGCGAGCCCGATTGAATATAAGAGAAATAACTTGAACGGTACCAAAGGCCAATGTTCAAAGATCAATCAATTTCAATCAACAACCAAAGGTTGGATTTCCCAATTGATTGATTCAACGCACAACCTGTGATATTTCAATTATATAACAAAATATAATGCGGAAAAGAAATAACACAGACACCAGAAGTTTTGTTAACGAGGAAACCGCAAATGCAAAAAAAACCCGAGACCTAGTCCAGCTTTGAACACCACACTGTATTGAGCCGCTACAGACACTAGCCTACTACCAATGAACTTCGAACTGGAATGTAGTTGAACCCTAATCAATCTCACACTGATTCAAGGTACATTCGTGCTCCTTACGTCTCTGATCCCAGCAGGATACTACACAGTTGATTCCCTTAGCTGATCTCACCTACAACCAAGAGTTTCTACGACCCAAAGTCGAAGACTTGATAAACAAATCTGTCTCACACAGAAAAGTATATTTGAATAGATAAATCTGTCTCCCACAAAAATACCTACGAGTTTTGTTCTGTCTTTTGATAAATCAAGGTGAACATGAACCAATTGATATACCGGACTTATATTCCCGAAGAACAGCCTAGAAATATCAATCACCTCACAATAATCTTAATCGATTAACGAAAAAGGATATTGTGGAATCACAAACGATGAGACGAAGATGTTTGTGACTACTTTTTAATCTTACCTATCGGAGATAAATCTCAAGCAAATCTTAACAAAGATAATACTCAATCACGATAGTAAAAGTAAGATCAGAACACGCAACTACAGAGAAAATAGTTGGGTCTGGCTTCATAATCCCAATGAAGTCTTTAAGTCATTAACCTATGGGGTTTCATGAAAAACCTAAGGTTAAAGGAGAATCGACTCTAGCTTATGCAACTAGTATCACACAGGAGGTGTGGGGATTATGTTTCCCAGTTGCTAGAGTCTTCCTTTATATAGTTTTCAAATCAGGGTTTGCAATCTAAGTTACCTTGGTAATAAAGCATTCAATATTCACCGTTAAATGAAATCCTGATTAGATTCAAGCTAATATCTTTCAACCATTAGATCGAACTTAGCTTGTTATGCACAAATGAAATGTACCCTCATTTAGGCTTATGTAACCGTACCTAAACGTGTACACCATGTTGGCTCAACAGTAGTTAACCGAGGTTAGCTATATGAACACTCTCATATCAACATTATTCATCTTAACCATAACTAGTTCAAATGACTCAAATGAAAGTAGTTAAAGAGTTGTTCAATTGCTATATTCTCATAGAAGTATACAAGAACACAATTGAAGCAAAATCGGTTTGATTCACTCGAATCAATTCATGAAAATTATAGCCACGGTTTTCAAAGAATGCATTCCTTATTATTTAAATGTATTTGTTCATAACAAAACCGATTTTAGAACTTTAACCATTCAAGTATGCAAACGGGTACGCATAATTGAATAGCCGGACCAAGTTTGGTTTTCTCCAGTATGCGAACGGGTACGCATACCTCCAAACCCAGCTGAAAATTCCGGTCACAAACCTACGTCAGTTCACATACGGGTACGCGCACTTAGGTTCCCGGACTTCTCAAACCAACAGGTATGCATACGAGTATGCATACTATGGTTCCCGGACATGGATCACATATATGCAAGAGTGCACAACATGTTTATAATCCAATGTTAGTTAAGTTTTCTAAACTCTTATTTCAATCATTGAAACTTTCTTAGAGGATGACAATAGTCGTTTTCACACACTATTAGCATCAAAGCAATTTTCAAGTTATTGAAATAATCATAACGAAACATTCCAAGTCTACACCAAATGATTGTATCACACAAACCATGTAGGATGTTACTCGGCGATTTTCACATGATCATCTTTTGACTTTCGTCAAGAATATAAGATGAACTTGGTTGAAGCGAAATCTTACCAACACATATTTCGATAAATATGTAAGCGAGTTAAACTCAGCTCGAAATCTCAAATTTGCATAATCGAAAACCATATAGTAATACGACTTATGTCTCAATATAGGAGATAGAGTAGAAATAGACTTTCCAAGTGATAGATGAGTTTTAGTGTCCACATACCTTTTGTTGATGAAGTTCCACAAGCTCGCCTTAGTAGTTCTTCGTCTTCAATTGATGAACGTCGTGAAGTCTAATGCTCAGTTACACAGTCTATCCTAGTCTGAGACACCACTATAAGTAGACTAGAAATCAAGACTTATAGTTTTGATCACTAACATTAACAAACAAGCTTGAGATAGCAACGCTTGCGAGTTCGACCGAGCAGTGCTCTAACAATCTCCCCCTTTGTCAATTTTAGTGACAAGACTATCAATACATATGGATTACAAAATAAATAAAATTTGTAGCTTCTCATCCAAATGCTTGATCTCCTTGGTTCTTCAACATTACTCGAAATCTTCGTCACTTCCAAGTACTCCAATGATTCCAAATATGTTCAATTCCGTATCATTGTTGTTGAAGATCCGTAGCTATAACAATGAGAAAACAGTTGCTCTCAATCATTGTTATACAGTGTCATAGTATCATTATACAGCATCAAAGTCCAATTGTATCCCAACTTTGACAACAATACTATGGTGATATGTATCACTCCCCCTTAGTCAATACTTCATCTCACAATGAAAACCACTCCCCCTTACATAATGATCTGTAAACCATATGTATTTTTAGTGTGAACTACACATTAATTCTTCCCCTTTTTGTCAATATAAATTGGCAAAGGTACGAAAACTAGTGGGATCATCATGAAATTTTTATAGAGATACTTCATGACCTAAAGAGAATAACATACCAACTTGTTTCGATGATTTCACATAGTGGAAACTTAATGTATTCATCAAGGAGTTTATAAAGATACAAGATAACTCCTACAATATTCCACAGCCACACTCCCCACAAAGATTTGGCAATTAAGCACAAGTTCAATTAAGAACTCTCTCCCATAAAATGTCATTCCCGAAAGAACAACAAGAGCGACCTTACTTTTACAAGAAAAGAAGGATTTCTTTGGACATTAACAAATCACATGAAGCATGAATTTGTATCCAAAAATCTCAATTGAATTAACCACAAGGAAAATGATCAATTCAATTGGCCATGCTCAACTTAAGAGAACTTACGGAGCAACACAGTATATACATAAAGATGTGGATCAGGAAAGGACCAATACTACGGAATAATCAAAGATTCATTCTATTTTTCATCACTATTTGCACAATGACATATAATAGACTTAATCTTTGTAAACAAAAGTTCATCCTTTCTTACATCAATATTTGCATTATGACATAAAAGTCTTAACTTTTGTATTCAAAAGTTCATTCTATCTTTTATCAATACTTTCATAGTGACATATAATAGAGTTAACTTTTGAACAAATATGGGACAGTCAAGCTTCACGGACGTAAACAACATATCCCATAACAATTTGCAATATATAAAACCATAAATATTAATACTGCAAAAATCATCTTCCAAATAAACTTTAGAATTTAAACAAATAAATCTAAAAACATTGCAAGATGAAAAACGTTGGCAATAGCTATGTGTACTCACAATAATGGCTATTTTAAACCCTAGTTATCCTTCTTACAATCAAGAATAAATTCTCATAAGAAGTTTCCTAGACATTAAGACCTCTAAAAAAAATTGTATCGTCCCCCAACTCCTTGTCGTCAATAACCATAGGAACATAAGGTTCATGAAGAAATGAGTTAATTCCAACAAACTTTTTAGACTGATGTCGAACCAGGGCCTTCCGAATTTCGAGAGTCCTAAAAACAAAAGCCTTTATTTCCTGAATCTCCTTTCTTATTTCCTTCAACTCTTCAAGAATCCCAGAGAACTTCTGTTGATTAGACGGAACAACTCTTGGTTTTCTTACATCCCTCATTTTTCTTTTCAAAGTTGAAGATACAGGAGATTTATCTTTTTCCTTCAAGATTGATGGCTTAACAATCATATTAACATCATTTCCATCAGAAGACATAATGCTTGGAATCTCCATTCACGTATGAGATTGTGGGAGGAATTCACAAATCAGACTCAACAAGCAGTCTTGAGATAAAAGGAGTTTTTCAGAGAAGGAAAAAGGAATGTAAGGTTACGGAACCTTTAAACACAGAAGTTCATGTACACACAACTCTTAACCCTAAAGATGGTAGAATTGTTGAGAATAACCCTCTTTTATTGAAATTCGTCACACTCCAAAGAAAGATCCCATTTGGACGCCTTTTGACGACGAATAAGACGAACAGCATCATTATGATCCTACGAAAATAACATAACACTATTAATACTTGACGAAACATGTCCCAAAAAAAAATTCGTTTTGTTAGGTAAGAATGAACTTAAAGAATACCTTTGTCGCATAGATCTTCGCAGCCCATGAGTGTTTGTATACAAACAAAATGGCCCCTCCATCATTTGGAGTACCATAAGTTGGGTTCACTAGTGGCAAACACAAATTATCAGGGGGAATGTGTGAGTATCTATCACAAGGCGGCTTTCGCTTCTTTTTCTCTTTAACAGGAACTATTTCTTGCTCTTCTTCCTTTTCCTCCACTTCATCCTCTTCCTCCTCTTCATACTCTCCCTCCTCTTCTTCCTCTCCCTCTTCTTCATCATCCTTCTCTTCCTCTTGTCCTTCTCCTTCTTTGCCCTGTCCTTGTTCTTCTTCCTCTACATTCTCAATGTGCTTAATTTGTTGTTCAACCTCTTCATTTCCTTGGTCTTCATTTCCTTGCTCTTCTTCATCATCATTCTCTTCTTCAATAACATTATCAATTGTATTCTCCATCACCTCTTGATTGACTTCCTGTAATGATCCCCCTCCATATTTTGCATTTTTAGTACCACGGTTTCGGAAATCCAGATGTATCCTACCGCGAGGTGTTGGAGTTCTCAAATCTTCGGCTACGTGGGGATTAGATTTTTTTCCCTTTGTTCCTAATGAATGAAAACCACATTATTACCTAAACAGAATATTGTCTTATCAAATAAAGATGAACATGGGATTACATCAAACACAAAATGTTAACAGACTAAAGTTCGGTTATCTGGTATAAGTTGCGAGGTAACCGAACTACAAGTTTGTATGTGACAGATCAAAGTTCGGTTACCACATAGAAAGTGCGAGGTAACCGAACTATATTTTATCAAAGTTCGGTTACCTATATAAATTTATCGAGGTAACCGAACTCATATTTTTCATATAAAGAAGGAGTTCGGTTATGTTATTTTTTTGCGAGCTTACCGAACTTCATAGTTCGGTTACCTTAAAATTACTAATTGGCCGAACTGTTCTTCATATTGAAAGTTCGGTTACCTATATAAATTTATCGAGGTAACCGAACTCAAATTTTTCAAATAAAGAAGGAGTTCGGTTACGTTTTTTTCTTTTGCGAGCTTACCGAACTTCATAGTTTGTTGAACTTCATAGTTCGGTTACCTTAAAATTACTAATTCGCCGAACTGTTCTTCATATTCAAAGTTCGGTTACCAAATTCTAGGGTTTTAAAATTTTATCCTAGCCGAAATCTCTACTGTAACTTTCATTTTCAGTGGTTTTTGATGATTTCTTCAACAAAAAACGATTCAAAGGAATGGGTATGAAGGAAATTACCTGCGGATTTTCATTTTGATAGAATCAGACTCCTTGGTTGATGTTGGATGCTTCAATTCGTCTCCCAACTTTGCTTGAAGTTGTTTATCAACTTCAAATTTATTTGGGAGATTCGCTATGCTAGCCAGACCCGGACTCAATCCGGGAATTCTTGGTGTCTGCTTAGAACGCATTGTTTTATAAAATTGATTAATCGACGATGAATTTTTTCGAATCGACGATGTATACGAAGAAGAGGAGAAGAAGAAGAAGAAGAAGAAGAGAAAAATAAAAAATATGGGTTTTAAAACTGATTTTAGGTTTTAATTTAGGGGTTAGATTAGTGGGTAGTGGTTAAATTAGTGGGTTATTAGGATTAGTTATAACCTTAATTAGGATAAGGGCAGATTAGTCTTCCCTAATCTTTTAGGACACCCCTTAAAATTTTGGGTGGACATTTGAATAACAAAGTAGTCCCCCACTGTTTTGGGGTAGTCCCCTAAACATCGTTCTTGATTTAATAGGCAAGAGTAGTCATACCCTGCCCAACCTTAACCATTTAATTAATGGGCCGGGTAGCCCAACATGGCCCAATTCACACCCCTACTTGAAGGGTTGTCCTTGTGCCGAAGTTTGTTCATAATTTTTCCCGTTATTTTCTGAGTAGGATCTGCTCTAATCCGCTCAGCTCCTCGGGACGTTTCCAATTGGGCTAGACGTTCGACTACTCGGGTTACCTCCCTTCGGGCTTCATCCTCTTCCTTACCACTACTCGAGGGTGTGAGTCCATCCTCTGGGTACTGTCGACCGTTGGGACCCAAGCATCATTACCAGGAGATACCACATCCTATGACCTGGGGTTCGGCTGTTCAGGGGTGACCAGCACACTGTTTACTGTTGTAAGGGCTCCATCATGTATCGGGAGTGGGTTCGAGGGTGATGTTATCTATACATTTGTTGCAAGAGGATAGTTTGTCTGCTTTGAAGTTGTTGCCCGATCTTGAAGACTTGTTCCCGTGTTGATTGAGCGATTCCGAAGGTTCCGAATCGGGATAGTGGTGTTCGTCATAGGGTCCGCCATTCGAACTCTGCCACTATCTTTTTATTCAGCTACCGTCTCTAGATTCACAGATACAAATGGATATCACTTCAACCTTAATTTCTTTACACCCAAATTAAAAGATGAGGAAAAATAAAATGTTTTTCCTAACTACTAAGAACTAATCTCCATAACCAACAGTTTGTTACCAACTGTCAGTTGTCAGGTTTGATTTATGCTCTCGTGCAAGTACGGTCACTCCGGTGGGGAGGGCAACATGCAAAAACAATGCCTCAAGTGCTAGAGGGGATACAACACTAGTTAATCACTGAAGAAGATATTTGATACATAAATCAGCAAAAATGAAAACTTATAGACTTTAGTGTAAGTGTGTGATGCAAACCATCCTTTTATGAAGCCTTTGTGATGTATTGTAGATGTCCCATATCAATATTGAAGCATCATTTATATTCCATCTTTGAAATACTTTTAATATGCTGAATATGCCCTTGGTGCTAGTATAAATTAGAAGAGATAAGGTTAGGGGAGGGGGAGTTTCAGTTTTGTGTTTGGAAAAAGATTTTGTGAAGAATGAGAGGTTCTCTTCTTTCAAACCTAATTGTTGTTGTCTCTAGGGAGAATTAGATCATTTAATTCTAAAGCCTCATCTAGATACCTCTTAGTATCTTTTAGTTTCCATTTGATATTGGGGAGAAATTATAAGTTGTAGGAGAAGAATCTTCATTTTTAGGTTCTTCCTTTATTCAAATTCAAAGGGTAGAAGAACCCAAATTTGAGTGGTTATTTATCGATTCAATTATCTATTTTCAATTATTTCAATTGTGAGCTTCCGTTATTTATCATTTGGTATCAAGAGCTTTGGTTTGATTCTCGAGGGAAAGTGGTGGTGAAGATATTTGTTCTTGAGTTGAAAACTACTAATCTCTTTATCAAGTATATTGGGTTCCTTATCATGTTCTTTGATAGTGTTTTCAAATTCAATTTTTCAATCTTATGCTGATTTCACTATGATATCAAAAATAAAAGTTAATTTGGATAGGGTTCATTCAAAGGATGTGTTAATGAATATTTTGCATGTAGTGTTTGACAATATGTATGAAAAAATGAAAGAAATTTGTGAATATTTTTGGAAACTTGAAAGTCTACATAACCAAGTAAGGATTCTTCCTAATGATTATGATGATTAAAAGGAATTAAATGTATCAATTTTGTTTGGTGGATATGAGGATGAACAAATTGCCCACAATGTATTTGATGAAATGTTACCACCAAGAGGGCAAATGAAATAGAGGGTGATCTTCCAATTTATCAAGAGGGCATGAATGATGATTATCATGGAGCATGTATTATCATATAAAGGTGAAGAGAGAAAATAGCATAATCCATTGTGTCCAACAATTAATAAGGTACTTGATAATGGTGTAATAGAAGACTTTTGTAAACCATTGTATGATATTGAATTGCAAGATACTATGTCGGGTAGATCTCGAGAAAAAATCCAAGTATGCAAACCAACGATCACCTGAAGCCCTTCACTCAAGCTACAACAAAACGGGGAATCAATATATATATTGATCCAATTTGGGCTTTCATTGAAGACAAGTTCTATGGTTCTACTCACCGTGCAAGGTTGAGAAAAATACTTGGTGTCTCTTTACTACTTTGGGATGCTCTTAACTATGACTACAAAATGCTACATTTAGTGAGTAACTACAATGGAAAGTATAGAGGTAGAATTGTCTTCAAGCCAGGAAGAATTTCAAGCACAAATGGAGAATATGATTTGAAGAATTCGAGGACGGATTTGTTCAAAGAAGGGAAGGATGATGTATTGTGAATGTCCCATATCAATATTGAAGTACCATTTATGTTTCATCTTTGAAATACTTTTAATATGCCGATTATGCTCTTGGTGCTAGTATAAATTAGAAGAGGTAAGGTTAGAGAAATTCCTATGGAATGAACAAACATGAAAAACTGGTGGCCAAACCAACAAATTTGATGATTTGTACACTGTGGACCAACATGAGATGCGTGTCTCATTTAGAACGTCACGGGCGAAGAAAACTCGCTGGCGGGTGAAGAAAAACCGGGTGGACTGTGATAACCCGCCATCGGGTAATGTTAATTCTCCAGCGGTTGATTATCAAACGCCAACAGCTACATCTGAATGGCTATAACCCCTCATCATCCAACGGTTAGAAATGTTAAACCTTATAAATACTCCTCATAAATTCACACATTCTACACCTCTATACCTCACTCAGTCAAAAATCATATTCAAGAATGCCTCCCAGAGTTCGTGGTCCTAGATTCAGTTTGGAAGAGGATTTAACTATTTCTAAAGCTTATGTTTTTCAAACAAACGATAATATCAATAGAGATGAAACCGCGCCGAAGATAACGTTTTGGGAGAAAAAAATTAGAAAGTTCGTCGCATAAACAGGGAACCAGTTTAACCGTGATATGGCTGGATTGTCGCATCGTTTTACTGTAATTTGTCGGTTGGTATGGAATTCCTAGGTCTACTAGTGCACAATCACAAAAATAAACTGAACGGAAGTTGTAGATGAAGTGGAACCGAGAACACTAGCGAAGTGGGAAGTATCTCACGTCAGACATTTCGCCTTCCAAGCTTGTTTCAACATTCTTAGAGAGATCAACAGATTCAACCCCTTCGGCATCTTAGGAATGTTATTAAATGAGGATGTTAATTGACGGCTATGTAGTAGTTGCTTTAATCTAATGTATTTGCTTTAATCTGATGTAGTTGGTTTAATTGGATGTAGTATGTATTTACTATAAGAAAGGTTTAAATTAGTTATGATATTGAAGGTGCAAATGCGAAGAAAATTTTATTGATTAGATAAACATAACACAACATAACACCAAACTAAAACATTTAACAAAATAAAACCATGGTGAATCAATTCGTTCCTACACTTTAATCAGTCCACTCTACTAAGAAACACCGAAATGCATAAAATTCTTGTAACCGGGCTTTGGACATCCACTGATTCTCTGTGGACAATATTTGTATTCGCGATCTCCATTGCCACAATATTCGGAGTGTAATAACTTGTTCTTCAATTTGTCTTTAAGTTTGAATTTTCTGCACAACGTTGCAAACTTTTCTTCTTCTTTGATCTTTATAGCATCATCTAGCATATGTGGTTCCTCTGGACAGTTGTGATCTTGACATTGCGAATACCTAAACTTTTCTGGTTGTGATTCGATCACCATTCTGATGCGTGAACAACCTTCCCGTGGACACTTAGAATACATCCAAGGGCATTGCATCAGACTGTGGTTGTCCATGAAACATAATGGACAATCTTCTTTTGCTTCAACACATAAGATTTGCTTCACTTTGCTTTTAGAAAACATGACGGATATTGTTGGATGATAATGATTTTTGTTTGTTGGATTGAGAATGATTTCTGTTGGTTGGGTTGAAAAACAAAATTAGTGTTGTATTTATAAGGAAAAAAACCGTTATTTTGTAGTTGTTGGTAATACACGTGGCGATCTAGATAAAGCCGCACGGTTTTACTTTGACCCCTAACGGATCTAATTTCTTACCCTATAAATTCAACTTTTCCCATCTTCATATTCACATCTTCTTCTTTCCTTCTAAAACTCTTAATCTCTCAATCTATAAAAAAAAAAAAATCTGCTAGAATTGGTGGTCCTAAGGCAGAAAATTTAATTAAGAGGAGGATTTAGCTATATGCAAAGCCTACGTTTTCCATAAGGTAGAAAATTTTATGCGCGATCAAGAAAAATCGGACGCATCTTTTTGGAAAAATATTTTCACAGTGTTCGTCTCACAAACGTGGAAACCCGGAAACCGAGATGTTCATGGTTTGTATCTTCGTTTTTATTTAATTAATCGTGTGTCATGCCATTCTTTGATCGGTAAGGGAAATTGATCGAGAAAACTTTGTCGGTGTAACTGAAGCTGAAGTGAACCAAACAGCTCTGGATGATTGGGAGGAAACTCACTGCAAATCTTTTCTTTACGAAGCTTGTTTCAGCATTCTTAAAAATGTTCCATCTCAATCACATCTTCACTACATCATAAGGGCTCTCTCTATCTTTAATATGAAAGAAGATGTTACTCTTATTCGATATTGGATACATATTATGACGAGAAATATGACTAGTGACTATTTCTGGGAAAGAGTGTTGCAAAGATTTGTAGCATTGGGAGATAAATATATAAGAAATAGAAAGAGCCTAGAACTAAGGTTTTCATTCATCAATAATGAAGTTTTGTTCTCATTAAGCTACTGCAACATAGTCTAATCAAAATCATATTTGACGTAAGTTGTTGTTTACCTGTTTTTCAGAAAACTACGGCTCAAACAAAGTTTATTGAAGAAAACGGAAGAAAGTTTAAGCATTTCGAATGCTATGAACTCTATAAGGTTTATGTCGCTAGATTTGATGTAGTTTGATGTTATTGTTATCGTTATGAGTTTACTAACTATATATGTAATGTTATCAAATATCACTTAATATAAAACGGAAGTCTAATTTAAGGTCTAAATATTTTCATTAATTAATATTACTACCACTTATTTTACAAGATATAAACTTTGAGAATAATAAGAACTAAACTAACAACTTTAATAAAAATCAAGTACAATCTTTGGCCGGTTGTTTATCTTCATTTAATGTATCTTCCATTCAACGCGTTCGTGAACTGTTTCCCTTTTTTTTTGAATTTTTTTTTGTTAATTTTCAAAACCGGGGCTTTTCTTTTCCTTTTAGCGGAACATTTTCTTGGATTAACTTCTAAAACTTGCACTTCCCATTTATTATTTTCAATCTTTTTAAAACTTCCGCATATCATATCTTAGAAACAGCAGCTTCAAGTTTGCATCGCAAAAAAGCGTTATAGCCTTTTCGGACATTTCTCATGACAAATATTAAACACTGAACTAAAAATTTGAAATAGATTAGTTGAGAAAATTCAAGAGAAGTGAATTTTAGTGTGTGGAGTGTTTGAAGATGGCGGTAATCTATAGTAGCAAAAATATGACCGTTTTTTTTCTTTTGAAAAGGTAGGCATTGGCGGTGGATCTTCTCCCGCTGACGGATTTCTTCATCCGCAAGGTTTTATTGAAACCGCCAGCCGATTTGCTGCACCCGCGCGTTTCACGACGTTCCGCCCAGTACTTTTACCATAGTGGAAATTGCAGCTTTCCCTTCCACCTGGCTCATTAAAATTTTGAGTTTGGCAATTGCCATAGGAACTGCCCTTAGGGAGGGGGAGTTTTAATTTTGTGTTTGGAAAATCAGTGTGCGAAGAATTAGAGGTTCTCTTCTTGCAAACCTAATTGTTTTCTCTAGGAAGAATTAGATCATCTAATTCTAGAGCCTAAAGTATATGCCTCTTAGTATTTTTTTAGTTTCCATTTGATATTAGGGAGAAAAGTCTTCATTTTTAAGTTCTTCCCTTATACAAATTCAAATGGTAGAAAAACCCAAATTTGAGTAATTATTTATCAATTCAATTGTCTATTTTCAATTATTTCAATTGTAAGCTTCTGTTATTCATCACTTTGTCTCTTTGCTTTGTTGGTGCTTCGGTAGCACTCGTTGTGTACATGCGAATGAGTGAGAGAGAGGGAGGGAGAGGGTTTTGGAATTTATCTCAGTTATCTGTTTGGGAGCGTTAATACTTGGCAAGTCAAAAACTTTTAAGTATGCCTACACCAGATATAGAGTTGTAATTTTTTAAAAGACTGTTTTGAGGCATACAAAATGATTACCCTAACTAGTGTGGGTTGATATGCGGTGTCTAAGGTTAGTTAAATTACTTAGATGACCTTGATTAATTAATTTTATTTACTCTTTTAATTTTTTATTATTATTAAATTTGCTTCATTTTATTTCAAATAACTGGTAGGAATCCTTGTCACCAGTTGGGCACAACACCCTTCTGTATGACAATACATAATCTGTGAAAAAAGAAATTATATTTCGTTGCGCTAACATCAAACCTAGACAAGTGATTGTGCAGCCTCTTCAAAAGATCCACAAAGTTCTCACTGGGTTCCCAAACGTCGTGAAAGCCAAAGTGCCAAAACCAAAACCTTGAGCTAAGTATTTATCAAAATATTCTATCCATATTATAAGGGACAATGGTGTTTTTCTATTTGGACAGAGATCTACAGTTTGGACACATAAAGGACGAACCAGATTGAGACACATATTTAAGTTATTCAGTTACATTTCTGGCATATAAAGAATGGTCCAGATTGAACTACATAAAATAAAATATTTTATAATATAGATTGTCCAGATTGAACTACATATTTAATATTTTCAATCTTAATTTTAGGCATATAAAGAAGGGTCTAAATTAATTCACACATTGATTTTACAAATTTGGGAGTTATTCCTCCCATTTAATGCCAAGCCGTTACTTTTATTCTAAATTAAACGCCCATTAACTTAATCCTTTATAATCAAATTCCTTTCACAAAGTTCATCCTTTGCACAACTCTATTCCCAAGGTATGATTCATTATTTTTTTGGTTGATTGATATAATTGTTGTTAGCTTTTCTTTTTAATTTTTTGTTTAAAATCAATGGATTCATGATGTCTCATGCCTATTTTTTGTCTCATTTATGCAGTTTAATTCTCTTTGATTCTTTTCATTAATATTTTATTTTGTTATCTCGATTTTTTTTCTTCATTTGTGGTCAAATGATACTGATCAGATATGATTACTAGCTATTCATTTTTATTCTTATGTTAGGTTTTTTTTTAATACCATACCATTTAATTTATATATTTTTACACAATATTTTTTTTATTGTTCTCTGGACAGGGAATTGTCCAATCAGACTTTGACTTTTGCAAGCCAAAATCATAGGATTTACATGGAGTGAAAATAAATGACGAAGAAAATGAAGGTTCCATTGTTATGTCCTTAACTTGGGTCGGTAAATGGCATTTCTTAATTGTATTTTTATTGTTGTTGGAGAGTTCATACTCTTAATTGGATTAGAGTCGTGTACATGCTGGTATCAAATGGATTGAAGTTTCTTGATTATATTTGTTATTCTTCTAATTCTTTGTATCATATAAACCTTGAAATTAAATCTCATCATATTTATAACCTTTGGATGGTTTACAAAGTGAGTATTTATTTATTTTAAATTCTTCATGCATAGTCAAATAATGGTTATATGCAGTTGACACCAAAAAATGGTTATTATCTAAGAAGATCATCTTAAATTATTTATACATAGTCAACCATATTGCTAATACTGAAATTTTTGAAGTCTCAAAACAAGCGACAAGGAACTAGCTTATTCAAGCTCACCTATAATCTTTCATTTTCTGATTTCAGGAGACTGATTTTAAGGAATGAAGAAAGCGATTTAGGGAGCAATATATTGATGCAAATGCGTCACTATAACTATATATGTCGAGACTACACAAAATGTCATTCCATGCATTTTATCATTGATGCAGATGAAGAAGTTTTGGTATTCCAGAAAGGTACAAGTCTAATTTTTGCTAGAAGATGTGGTTCATATGCACATATGTGATTGCCATGAATAAAACGTCGAGTTTTCTAAAGATTATCTTGGTTCAAGATAGCTTAGTGTATAGGAACTCATCTAGATCTTGCATCTAAAGATACCATGACTAATACTTGATCCAGCAGCTATCTTTAACTCTGTGGATATCATCTAATACTTGATCTTATTTTATTTCATTGAAGATGTGAACTAACCAAAATCTGTATAAATATCTTAAACATTGTAGAAGTTGATTTAAGAAATATTTTAATATTCAGCTGAAATGTCATGTTTATTTTTTGCCAGCAAATCATAAAATTATGGCAGTTTCAGGTCTCTTATGTACTCTTAGGTCAAGGTGTAATATCAATTGCATTTGCAAATTTTCGTATCATTCGTATTTGGACTGGTCTCTTATTTACTTCTAGGTCTCAAACGCATATGCTGACAAAGAGCAACTCTCATATACATGTACCATTTATCGATTCATGTATTAGAGGAGGGAATTTCTTTTGTTTGGATGTGCAATTTTATTTAATACGCGTGTTTCACTATTTTATAAGACTACAAGATTGTATTATTAATTTTGCAAGGAAAAGCACACTTGGCATATGTTGTATGCAATTTCATCAGTCGCATCATTTTTCACCGCTACAAAAGATTCAAGGATGCTTCATATTACCAATATCTAAGGGAATGTTATATGACTCAATGTTTTATATTTTTATCTTCTTTTTTTTTTGTATTTTTATTTTTATGACACTGTAAGCTGAGCGTTTTTCATATGTTAGTTTAAAGCATAAATGTATAGTCATCATTCTTTATCAAGAGGCTTCACGGTGTAACGTCTCTCAAACCTAGAACATTGTAGGGAATGATGAATGTTAAGTACCATATTTATGCAAATGACATGTTTAATAACCATAAAATGACCGGCCATCAATTATATTAACCCAACCGATTAAACATTTTTACCATGGGTTTGAGTATTACTAATGTGTAACCATGCCGATTATACATTGAAAACAGTCAGTGGTTCCAAAAATTAATGCAAATATAACACTTTTTAGGGATATGAAAGAAGGGTTCCCAGCTCAGATTTAACTTTTTGAATTTCGAAAAAAATTGCATTTGTAATTTGGAATGCAATCGACAAGTTAATTTTATCAAACTAGGAATTTCTACGAGTACCCACTTGGGACTTTAGGTTTTCAAGTTTGTTGGTATTATTTGCAAAAATTGTGAATGGATGGTTATCTCATTTACCATAAATGAAATTGGGTGGAGTTCCAACGTACACACTTATACAGGATATCTTAACCACCAACAAAATTACTCTCTGATGTGTATATATATCAGTGTACATCCATATATGGACATCCTAATCACCATTTAACAAGAAACCGATTTCGGTGATGTTAATAATATCGATCAAAGCTTCGAATTCAGTTTAAGAAAGTTTACCACTCCCCCAAATTTTCCACGATCAGCTCATGGTAGTTTCACAAGAAAAAAAAAATAATATAACCAACACCAAAACAACTCATAGCCCCGTGCCTGATACCCTAGTATGTTTACGTGAAATGACATTCCTCAAGGCTAACCCTGGCTGAAAATCACGAACTCCTCCTCCAGTAAAAGGAGACACCCCAGTCACATCTAAACAGATGTCACGACCCTTTTCCCAGCTATAAACCAGAATATCCGCAGGTCTAAGAGCCCCACCATCGTTAGACAAGAAACCCAAAGCGACTTCCTTCCTAGAAGGCACTCCAACACGATAACACATATCAGCAATAGTGTCTCTGACAATGTCATGCCGAAATTTGAACCCCACCTCATGAGCACAGTGCAAAGCATGATCTCCAAAAGAATCCATATCCCGACCACAAAAGGTACAAAGACTATCCGCGGTGAAAAGTGGAATACCCAAACGATGACAAAGAACTGCACTGAATTGGCACGCCCCAAGCCTCTGATTGAGTCCCTCAATGGGTAGTGCTTTGAGAAAGTCTGAAGCATGATTGGACTTGTTACATTGCCAGAGGGCACAATCACGAGCATACATGGAGAACTTCTCAGGCATCTCTTTCATGACAACCTCAAAATACTTAACCGCCAGAAATTTCATGGGATGAGGGGAAGTAAGATCGACGTTGACACCGGGACATACACGTGAAAATAATTCCATAGACCGCTGAAGACCAAGATCGGGACCCTGAATAGAAGTGTTGCGCAGGATAACAGATTGAAGTGGTTGTGTCTGGATCACCGAAGCTAAATAACAGTAATGGACCGCATCAACCATGAAAAATAAGCTCAAACCACCATGCCTGAGAGGTAAAGAGATAAGCCGAAGCTGTAACAACCCCATACCAGGACCATCATTCGTAATGATATGATGCACATGCTGGGCCAAATGTGAATCAAAGACGCCCTGTGCCTCTGCTAAATACTCAGGCATTAGTAGTTCGCATAGAAAAATATAGCTTAGAAACGCCTGCACAACTTCTCAGCAAATATAATTCACACTGAGGATCCTCCAACTTCTTCACTGCATCCATCAACTCCACAGTCTTGAAAACTCCACCCTTGACTAAATCACTACAGTAACCATAATCAAGGCTCACCGGCCAACCCAATAATTTAACCCCTCGGCGCCTTGAAAACCATAAGAGTATCCCCGATAATCGTGTCATCATCTAAATATCATGCTTGCAAATCCAACTGATCCGCAATCTTCTTGGCCAATGGGCGTATAGTGAGGGAATTTTTTTTCTTTTTAATGCTTTTTTTTCTTTTTAATTTTCTTATAAAAGATTTCTTCTTCTTTTTTAATTTTTAAATTTTTTTAATTATCTTTTTAATTACGATGATTTTATAATTAACGAAAAAAATTAGAAAAACTAAATTATCTTTTTCAAAAAAATAAATAAATTAATAAAATATAGTATTCAAAAATTTATAATTGTTTTTTAAGAAAATATATAATAAAAACATTACTATCATTACAAAATATGACGGATAAGGACTTATTGGTTTTACTAGCTAGTGCCTCTATTTTGTCTCTATTAAGTACGCCTCGAAACAGTCTTCGTTCATTAACCAAAATAAAGAGAAAGAAAAGCAGAATAAATTGAAATATTAAGATTTGTAAACCGAGCCCAATGTACATGCACATTTAAGAAAAAGCACAATTATAAATTTATTTATATATATCATCCATAGAAGAACATTGGCTTTGTGTCACTTTTTTATTATCTTTACCACAAAGAGTGAATTACCCTAGAATGCACAACTTTGAAGCTGTACATGAGAAGGATATAGAACAACTCAACTACTTTCATCCGTTAAAAAAATAAAAATAAAAATACTTTCATCCGTAAAGCTATTCTCTCAAATACTAAACTAAAATGAAAAATTAAAATGCGTGAGATAACTATGCACTAAACTAAAATGAATAATTAAAATGCGTGAGATAACTATGCACAAATAATAGAGAGAGAAAAAAAAGTACCTACTGTAATGCAGAGACGAGAAGATGAAGCAGATTTCATATGAAAAATGCCATTAACCATATGCACTGATTGTGGCATTTCAGCTTGGGTCATCATTCTCAAGAGGATCAATTGCTTCTAATAATGGAATTTCTAACTCAAAGAAATATGCACTTTGATGAGAAAACTGTTATTGGGGGTTCAAAATTTAACTTATGCATAAACTGCATAAATGTACATGTACATATGAAAATTAATAGGCACGAAACAACATTGTATGCCTGCCACCAAACCCCAACAGAACCTCATACTTTCTCTGTATATTCTTCTGGAGTGAAACCCTTCAGCACCCTTTCACTATTTATATAACCTGAGATGACTCAGCCTCAAAAAAACGGCAAGATGTCACCCCTCTTTGTTTAGCCTCCCGCAATTTAACAAGACCCATCTCTTCTTCTATGCCACCTATTTTTTATGACAATAGCAACTTCCAACCTGCTGGATACAGCTTTGAGACTAAAGCTATACAAAATCTCCAATACTCGAGGAAGCTGCAAAGCTTTTATTCCATTGCGCCAAATAATGAAAAAGAATTTCCTAGTATACAAGTAGGGGCAAAAGATGGAAAATGCCACCTGGTTAAAAGCCGAAACGATCTTCTTTCCCAATGTTTCCTCATTAGATAAAGCGCCAAATGGAGTATATAAGTATCTTAGTAGAAATAAGTCTGAACTTATACCGCATCTAATGTGTTCCCCTTGCCGGCTCACTTATGTCTGTTATCTGATGGACCCCAACCGAGAATTCCTGGAGCGGCACTCGGTTCCCTTAACCTAATGTTTTCCAATGGAGGTTGTTTATAGGGAGAATGCAAATCTCCATCGGTTCTTCTTCTTCGCTTCCATGCTTCTGACTTCGCACTTTCCTGGTCTCGATGAAATGAATCTGAAGCGCGGTGAGGTGGATGCTTTTGAAACCTTTTTGGATTTGGAATATTCTGGCCGTACGGAGGATACTGCATGGAACTATTATCTCTATCGTTTGGGTAGTGATCAGGTGCAGATCCATTTAGGTAGGATGGCCCCACGCCTGCCTCAGACTGCTGCTCCTCTTTAAGTTTAGAATATATCTGCTGAAGCTTCTCCCCAGATAGGTTTGAAAAGGTGGAAACATAGTTCCATAGTCTTGTTATCATCCCTGCACAAGAAGAAAGAAAAGGAATATTTATTTCCAGTAATTCCTAATGGCATTCCTTAGCTAGCTCGGGTGGAATAATCTGAACAGAGAGACTTAAAAATGAACTCTATAAAGCCCAGCTGCTTTCCAGTTTCCCATCAAGCAAGTAACAAGTCGCACTTAAAAAAACAAAAGTGAAAGATGGAACAAGCAAACGAAAGAGAATTTCCTAGATCATCAAAAAAGCCTTACTAGATTGCTTGTTCAATTCGTGCTGCTGAACAATCTCGTCTACCTTTCTCCCAACAAGTTGTAGATAATTCCGAATCCTGGAAAGCACCTGGAAGAAATGAAAAGATGGCAATATAAACACTTGATCATGCAACAAAAAAGAGCGAGGAAAGCTGACACAACATCGAATATACCTTTTCCTTCGGTAGATTTGCACTTGTATGCTGCAACTTCTCCAAGCGTTTGAGGGTTCTCTCCACATCAATCATTACATCTGCACACCATTCCATCCATTTTTCTTCCTTAAATTGCTGATACAGTTCAGTATCTGACATTTCACCCTCCTCTTTGACAGCAGGTTCAACAGCCGCCTGTTTTTGCACTGGGTCTTTGTTTGCTCGGACATTTCGCTTACTAGGTTTAGATTTCATATCCTTAAATCGAGCATTTGAGATTTTGAGCATGTTATCACCTTCATTTTTGGCGGCCTTCCGACTCGGTTTAGTTGCACTTTTACCACCAGCTGCTGCAAATTCCTGGTTGGTGTTTCGCATGAATCTCTAGTTAGAACATTCCCAATTCTAAGGCAGTATAAAACTTGAGTAACAACAGCATTTGCCAACAACAACACATAATCTCATATTTATCAGCTCATGCCACAAGAACAAGATCTGCCATATAATCTTAGATGAGCTGGAACTATACAAAGTTCAGTCACTTCAGAAGCACTTCCCTGGAACTTACGAGACCTATTAATGTGTTCTCATATATCATATCACTAACAGCTATGTTGCATTTGTTATTAAAATACTTGGACTTGTAGGTGAGATTCAAACTTATATTACCTTACGCAGAAGTGCAGAAGCACGTTGATCCAAATTAGGAGCACGTGGTAAAAAGGTTTCACGTTGTGCAAGTTCTACTGGGGCAATTTTCCAAGTAAGACCAAGCTTTGAGTCTAATCTAATCTTTTCCCAGTTCCCAAAGCCATGGTAGTGTACACCAAGAAGCAACCTTGCGTCATCAACTAATGAAATATTCAACCATAAAAAATTAAGGCGTCAAAAGATAGGAAAAATAATGTGCTTTAAGTATTCAATACGAATATCAACACCTACTTTGATTCCAACCGCACCCTTTAGACCACTGTGGATCTCTAAAATGCATTAGCAGTCGGAATTGCGCAACTGGATCTTGATATCGTTTAATGCGCTTTGCTAGGAGCTGAAGTTCTTTTACACGATCTAGCAATTCGTTTGCTTTTACAGCAACACCAAAGAAATCCAGAAGCGTCCCCTGTATGGAAATAACATCAGTGGATGTTTAATGCTCTAACCTTAATCAGTAACCAAGATAAGATGCATGCTAGCAATATCTAACCTTGGTATCAAAGCTTCCTCCTTTTGTCGCTTCTTTACAACCATCAATTAAAGCTTCAAACAGCTCAACCTGTGCACGAGAAGGAGCTGCTCCAATTGCACCACCGACCTCGGCAACTATTAGGCTGATTTGGTTCTGATTCCCAAACTTCTTAACCTAAGATAAGAAAACAACCCCAGCCAATCAATATCAAAGAGAAATGAACCACCCACATGCTTAAGATTAGTATTTTATACGAAGGAAGAAACATAGCAGTAAATTCATCACCAAATCTTTCATCCGACACATTGATTATTTTATTTCAAATCACTGCTTCTAGACAATGAATAACGGAAACAAGGCCATACCGTGTTCGTCAATAAAGTCAGACCAATCAATAGAATGTAATCTACTATATAATAACCGTAATTGTTATACCACCAACACTTCAAGCTTGCTATCATAAATAATTTCAAGTTTTACATAGACTTGACTTGCATCCAATTTAGGAATGGAGAGGCTATGCATATGGACACAGACAACATATCAATCCTATACGAAACGAAGTGCAGAATACAATGATGCCCAACAATCCAATAATGAGAACAGGTCATATTGTTACTTTAGTCCAATTTTTGTGTATCTATAAAAACTTGGTGAATAGACATAAAATTAATATTAATACCACATAGAGAATATCCGAAAAACCGAAACTTTGAACCATATGAATGTGTTTCAAAGATCTTCTAGCATCTTTAAAAATAAGAGCGTGCCATTACGTCGGAATCTTTAGAATCTGAGATTCCTAATTAATGGAGTAACCTTCAAAGCTTCACTAAAAATCAGGAAATGGCCAGCAGCCGAACTGCCCAAATATGGAGTCATGATGGAGCATGCCTTGTTTCCTCAAAGCCAAGAAATGGAATACATAGTGGTACTTATACAATGTGGCTAGTGCTTCTCTTCTAGTTTTTCTATTACTGCTAGGGGGTTTTGTTTGAATAATAACCAAATTATGTAAGTCACATGTTGATAATATATATATGCAGTATTGTTTACCATGTACTAAGCTTCTTTAGTGTAATAAGATGAATGCGAACTAAAAACACGGTAAGGTTTAGCAATGAGTGTGACTTTTACCGCACGGACAAAAAGGCCAGCATCCTTCTTTGAAATGTTCCCATATGACCATGCCCTCACTTGAGCTACTGCCCCGTCAATCATAGGTGGAGTGTTTACAGCAATATCTGCTTTCCTGCGCTTTGGAACTCTATTATTAGATTCAACTTCTCTACCTTTCCTTTTTGTACTTTTATCTGGTGGATTAGCCTCCGCATAACTCTTGGTATTCCTTGCAGCACGAGGAGCTAGAGCATCCTAGCATACAACAAAAAAAAAAAAAAAAAAAAAAAATCTAAAGCAAACAGCAGAAGAACAAACCAGCAACAGGAATTTTCAAACATGGCATATATAGATGAACAGAAGATAGGCATCATCAGCAAATTACCTCTGCTTGATCAACAGCTTCCGGTTGAATCCAACGGCTCCAGAAAGTTCCGTCATCCTCAGTACTACCGAAGTTCGCAACCTGATATAAAAGAAAGGTTAACTCAAGAATGTTAAGACGAAACTAGTGCAGATATGCAGTCATAACCATAAAACTAAAAACATAAGTCTGCAGGGTTATGGAGCTTTCTTGCCTTAAAAGCGCTTAATAACTCCCCCCCTTCTTCCGCTTCAGCTGCTTTAGATTCAACCTTCTCTGCTCTTGCAAGAATCTCGTCAATATCCATACTAAGAAGTCTTTTCTTGTTTTCTTCGTCATTGTTGTCTTCCTTAAATAGTTCCTCTGCTCCAAACCTTAGAATAGCTGAGAGTTCATTCTGCAATAAGTTTATAAAATTATACATACCAAAGTTGATTAACATACATGAATTGCAAAGAAAGAATCCATCCTTGAAATCATTGAAGCCCTTTGTAAGAAAAATAAAATATCCCAAAGATGTAAGGGGTTGCTAAAGAGTAACTGAGATGCAAAGAAGCTGTCAGTAAACCAAGTAAACAAAATATGTCATAAGTTCTTACTTTATCAAACAAAGAACCTCCTTTCTTTGTTTCTTTCTTCTCAAGTCTACCTTCTGCGTTTAGTTTTTGAATGACCAGATGATCAAGAACCTATAAAAAAACAGGAAGACAAGGCATATGTCAATGTAAATAAAACAATCTCGAATGTATATGCAAATAATAAACATTTGAGACAGATAAGGTGGCACAAAAGTTATACTTCTCACTATTTCATCAAAACCACATGGTTTATTACCTATAACCCAAATAAAAGAATTTTGAGAATCAACAGCAAATTAGATGCCTATCTTTAAGTACATTTTTCACAAATCAATATCGGGTTAAAGGCTTTAGATTCATGTGCTCTTAGAATAATGATCACCCTATTGTGGGAAAGAGGAACATTTTCATGCAGCCACACTATGTTATCAAAGGCGCGCGAGTCGCCCAGGGGGCGCCTAGAAAAAAAAAGGCGCCAAGACATGACCATTTTTTTTAGGCGAGGCGAGGCCACCTGCGCCTAATACAACATGCCACATGTATAACTCTAAATGTCAAACTGCCATGTGTCAACCAAACAAAAGGTGGAAGTATGAACCATTTTCTTCTTAGCACGTTCCAGAATATCTTCCTCCACGCTTTTACTGGTCACAAACCGGTAAATGTTTACAACTTCTCGTTGACCAATTCTATGAGCTCTACTCATAGCCTGAGTACAAAACAAAGAAGGAAGAGTCAGTATGTCACACCTAAAGCTTTTTAAACACAACAAATATGTCCACAAGCACAAAGATACAGATCATAAGAGATAACATTGTGTACCCTATTTCACACCTGTAAATCATTTTGGGGATTCCAGTCTGAATCAAATATTATTACAGTATCTGCAGTAGCAAGATTGATGCCAAGACCACCAGCACGAGTTGACAGAAGGAAGCAAAAATCATCACTTCCGGGAGCATTAAAATGTTCCATTGCCTGATGACGAAGGTCCGCCCTAGTACTACCATCAAGTCGTTGAAATTGAAATCCTCTAAGTGATAAATAGTCTGCTAGTATATCCAACATCCTAACCATCTGCATAACATAACAGAAAGAAGATGTTGGTGGTATCCGGACGACATAAATCACATTTAGCAAAACAACTCATTCAGGTGTCAAAGATTAACTGTTTGAGTGTACTACGTAACCTGTTGCTTTTAAATAATTCTCCTTCTATTTTTATTTTGATAGAACTATTTTTTCCATTAAATGAATATATAATTAAACTGCTATTCTATGAAAAAGGTAAGGCAAATCGTTCCCCAACAAACCTGAGAAAATATTAAAACACGATGTTTCGTCTCACGCAAGCGTACTAACAACTTGTCAAGTATTACCAATTTCCCACTGCTTAAAATGGTCCGCTCAAGTTTGCTGCTTTCATTAATGCTTGTGTTCCCACCATATCCATGATCAGCACTTTCAAATAGAAAAGGATGATTGCAACACTTCTTCAACTCGACCACAATGTTTAACAGAGAAACCTGCAAAATCACATGAATGGTGTGCATCAGTTCTTGTTCTTCACAAAATATCAAGCTTTTTGTTCATATTTTATTTCTAACTTGAATTCTTTAGAGACCATTCTATTCTTCGTGCAATATCACCTATACACAAGGTTTATCAAGACATTAAGGCGACACCGAGTGTTTTTCGCTTGCAAGGCGATGCGTCACCTTGCAATTATATGATATTTACCGAGTAACCCTTGGTCTAAGTATAAATATTCACACAAAACTCTATTTCAAAGAAAAGACCGCTGCCACTTCTTCCCTCCCTCCCTCGCTCTCTCTCTCTCTATCTATCTCTCTCTCTCTCTCTCTTACTTCTTCATTTTTTGCCTTTTTCTTCTTTTCTATTATTCTTCTTTCTCTCTGATTAGGATCTCAAACAGAGCTAAGAGGCACAAGCATCAAGTCACCACAATTTTGACAAGCAAGAAGGCACGCCTTCATGGGCACCTCAGAACGTTTTTTAAAACATTGTTTATACATTATGTTCTGGGAACACCAAAAAGCATTGTCATAAAAAACCATTTACTGAGTAACTATACACAGAAACCCAAACCTTAAGAAATAACACAGTAACAGTAACTTTATCCTGTTTGAACTGAAAATATATTCAGGTCATTTTGCCTCAAAAACAGTCCTCACCTGATTTCCACGGACTCCTTTGTTCAAGTCATGAAAGTTACGTTCCAAAATCCACTTATAATACCTTCATTAGCGTAATAAATGGAAAAGTCAGTAGTGATACAAAGACTTGCACCACATTGTAGAGAGTGAGTCTAGTGCTTACTGCTTCTGAAGAGGGGACATTTCAACCCGAAGAATACGTTCGAATTTTGGAGGCAAGGACTTCTCAACATCCTTAATAACTCTTCGCAGAATGTGCGGCCTCAGTTCCTTATGCAGATTTGCAAGCTAAAAAGAATAACAAAGACCAATTGCAAGGTCGAGAGGATATCAGATGGATCCGAAGAAATAGGAATCTGGTGGAAAATGAGTATCCATATAAGCAATAGCAAAGACATACCTCAAGTTCATTAAAAGAGCTCAGGTTCTTGTACTTCTCGGAAAACTCATCCTTGCTCTTGAACTTCACAGGGTCAAGGAAATGGAGCAAGGCCCTGCAGTTACCATAAAAATATAAGAAAGAGATCCAGTGACTTTTGCTGTTTTATCCCTATAAAGAAGTTCCTACCAAATGGATTATGCTCGGCAAGAGCAGTAGGACGATGCTGAAGGGAAATTATGGATTATGGTTAGCAAGAGCAGTAGGAAGATGCTGAAGGGAAACTAGAAATGAAAGACTTATTCATCAGCGTGTAATAACTAGTCTTATCCAACTTCAGTCCAGTCATTTTATCTTTAGTTCCTTTTCTTGGTATTTAAATTCATCAATTATCCAAAGCTTCCTCTCCAACCAATGTAGAGAGTTCAGCAAATATTTAGGTCAGGTCAAAATAAGAAATCATACAGACATTTCATTTAATGTGACAATTAAATAATCATATGGCAGTGATGGTAATAAAGTAAAGATGTTTAAAATTTCTAACTACCTATACAAACAAGAAACGTTGACAAGGTCTAGCCATTCTTATAGCATGTCGGAATGAAGATCACTGACGTTATTTGTGAGCTCCAGACTCGATTTAAGATTTTGCTATTCAAATTGATCATAACTAGTAATTATAACATCAAAAAAATTGAACAGTTAAATTGTTATTTGACATTAGAGTAAGACAAATTATACTTTTTAAAAAAATTCCATGGAAACTTAAAAATTGTCATCATTTCCCTCGAAATATTAACAACCTAACAATCAATGTTAAATTTCCTGTCTCCCTGTTGAAAAAAATTGTACGTTGTTTCTGACCACATCTAGAAGTTTTCTTATAGTTTCCTGTATAATTTCAGGAAAGTGAGATAACTTAGTTATTTTAGCAACCATACCGCAAAGATAAAGCATCTATCACTCAAGTTCAAATTAAGAAGAAGACTCACCATAGTTCTTCGACACTGTTTTGTAAAGGAGTACCGGTGATCAGTAACTTGTTCTTGGTGCTAAATTCCTGTGAAGACGTAAAGTTGTATTACAAAGTTACCTTTACCAACAATATAGTTTATAACATGGACTAGACATAAAAAGATTGGGGGAAAAAACAACATATACCGATAATGTTATATAAAGAGAAGCTTCACTATTTTTCAGCCTGTGTGCCTCATCTACCATAAGGTAGCTCCACTTAATTTTGGTCAATACAGCTTTGTCCTTCAAAACTACTTCATATGTTGTCAAAAGAGCATTGAATTTGATACTCCTGCCGCTTTTGTTATTTGTGTAAAATTCATGCTGCTCACAAACCTTCAATGGAAAAAAGACTATCAAATGAATCACATTCGAATAGCAAAAGCAATGACAGATCTGGTATTTCACTTTATCATAATGCCGAAAAAGAGCTACCAATGAATAATACATCTATTCACAGTTTCACACTGAAACAACAAGCGATTTCACCCCTCTACTTGTTTGAGTTCCTCTTTCACATTAAACTCCTAATGCCCAGTTCCACACTATAGCAGTACATTTGGTCTTGCGATTTTAGTACATGTATACCGATCTGTATAAAGTATAAAGTTTATATAGTCGGAGACAATATTATGCACGTGCTTTGATATACATGTATTTAACAACTACCGTGTAAAAGAAACATGAACCAGACAGAGCTAAGCTTCTTAAATACAATCAGATTGATGCACTGAATCCCGAATATCCCATTGAAAACTTACATAACATAACTCACCTCTCGACTAGCACGATTTCCAACATATACAACAACGTTCATTTCAGGAAGCCACTTCTTAAATTCTTTTGCCCAGTTAGACATAGTTGACAACGGTACAACGACAAGAAATGGACCATGAATTTGTTGCGCATTCTGCAAATAGCATACAACTGTTTGTAAAAGATGTTTGAAAAATACAATCAGGATATTGATAGTGGAGAAAAACAAAAGGAGCAGCAAACCTGTAGAAATCCCAGCATTGAGACAGACTGAACAGTTTTACCAAGCCCCATTTCATCAGCCAGAATAACATTTGTATCATTTCTCCAACTGCGTTCGACCAAGCCATTGTTAGCACAACAACAATAAGAGACATGTCAGCCAATATAGATGAGCAAATATGTACTACTGAAGATAAACAGAGCAAAGAAAAAGTAGGTGGAGACCTATTAACAAGAAAATTCAACCCCTCAAGCTGATAATCGCGAAGTTTTCCTCCTTTCAGCCAGTCAGGTTGTTCATCCAGCTTCCTAAGACTATCTACACAAACGAGAATATTTCAAGATCAGCAAAAAGAAAATATTAGGTGGACTATGTAAAAAAAAAATGATATAATCATATATTAATCATAATAAAAAAGCAGCAATACCCCAAAAATTACAGATTTTAACGTGTATTAGCAAAAGGTTACTCTACATATTAAAGCGTTATCCACATTTCCAGGTTTTACACTTATCCAGCATGCTGTTGCAAACTCGGACACAGGATTCTTCTTACATGATTGGCATCTATTGAAATCCAATCTTCATGAACCCTAAAGACCCCATCATTATCGTAAGACGTCATCCAGGCCCACATACACGGGGTTGATTGAGGGAAACTCAACCATCTTTTATTAACAGCAGTCCATGGTGAAGATCATCTTGGCAAAATTTTAACTCATAACTCCTTTAAACCAGGACAGAACTGTTAATATGATCCAAAATCTTCCTAAGCATGTATACATCAGTGTATAGTCGAATATAGTGCTGGTAAAAAGCTTATCTAACCAGGGGGAAATGCGGTCCACTTGAAAACCTTTTATGTTATAGCTTTAAGTAGAATAAAAGTGTGTTGCAATCAGCTGATCCGCGCAACTTGTATGTTATTTATGCACATAAGCAATAGAAAGACTGACAATGAATACACGCTAAAATTCTCGGGGACGTATACATTGGCCTATCTCCGCACCAGCCTAGATCCTAATTGATTGTGTGGTAAGAGTGTAAAAGCAGCTTAGTAATTTGAACTTGAAGCAGAGAGACATAAGACAACATGAAATGTACCTCTGCTTTTTTTCCGCTGGAAATCCACCATTTTTCCTTGGACGGTCATTGCAGCCTCCCTGGCCTTGTACTCATCAATGACATCCTGAGCAAATGCAATATCTATGTCCCTTTCCCTGAAATGACAACACATGAAGCAGGCAATGTTAAAATAGTTAGATAGGCAAAATGTAGGAGATAAAACTACTTTACCAGTATGGCCCATCAATATTATGAGATCAATATAGATACATACCAGGTCGCTTCAGCATAGGATAGTCCCTGCCACTTGACCAGATACTCTGGAGTCACATCATCTGAACCACCTTTGATTCTATCAGCAAATATCCGTTCAACCTGGTAATTCCATTTTGATAAAAAGTCATAAACTTAGATAAGATGGTAACAGAACACTAGACACCAAAAAAGAGGGAGAAAAACAAACCTGACTGTATTGCTTGATAAGATCTAACTCCATTTCCTTGCCCACATCATGAACCTCAACCTAAATAACATAATATAAATAAAAATGAGCGACGACTGTGCCAAAGTTTTACTTGTGCCACAAAGGAAACTTCATCTTATAAACAAACAACCCCACATTTATCTAAAAGCACTTTGCATGATCCAAAAAAAAGAAAGGAAGGAAGAAGATAAAAAGCTGAAAAAAAAAAAAAAACAATAAAAGAGGTCACGATCACTAGAGAAGAAAAGGTGAATATATGTGTATAATATTATAATAAATTAGGGACATGCCAAGTTCAAATGTTCACACCTTAATCCAACCTTAATACTGACAAATTGCGTCTCAAACCAAGAAACTAAATGAAGACACTCAACCATTAGAGATATCAACTACCAACCATAAAAAGGTTAGCGTAGCCACATTGGCTCATAATAAGGACAATCCACTAAATTTTTGCCATGTTAACACATGAAACATGCACGCCCACACTCGCAGATGCTTCAGTGGTATTTGCACATAATAATGATAAATCATGTACGTATGGCCTCTGCATGCTTGCACAGATACACAAAATAGTTTTAAAATAGAATACATAAGCTAGATTTATTAATCTCTATAGATGTCACAGTTTAGATTTGAAGTACAAACCATAAAAATAACTCTAATTAACTACTGGGACAAAACAGAGGATTGTTAGTGACGAAACCCTAAAAGGAGGGTTGCACGATCATTTAAGGGATACGATCCTAAACAAACTAGTAACAGGGCATATAAAACCTACACTCAATGGGTAGGACAACAGATTGCACTGTACAAGTTTTTTTAGGAGCTAGAATTTCTCAATAAAATATACAGATATACACACTACTTGTATACGAACATGTATGGCGCTGTACATGATTCAGCAATATTGTAATTTTACACAGCTAACACTTAATGCCAGCAGACATACCCATACCGTCGTTGCATAGCATATGCATGAATACACAATCCAAAAATAAAAAACCGAGATACATTTATCGATAATCTAAGAAAGCATAAGGCTAATCTAATAGCTTCCAAATTATGCAATTGGCAAACGACATACTACTTCTGCCAAGAGATACTGAGAAGCAGCCAAATCACTTATTACCTCTTCTCGAGACAGATTCATTCTATATCTCCTTTCCTCCTTCACTCTTTTGGTGTAGTTCACGACCTTTTTGAACCCACTAAGCTGCAGTAACATCAAAGTATAGTGACTTTAAACACTCAGAAAAGTAAAAAAAGGAGGGTCGTACTACCACCCCCAAAGCCCATGGGGTTATAAATATAATTAAGGAGCGTCATCAATTTTCAAAGGCATTATATATATATATATAATGAATGCCTTACATTTTGGAGCTCTGAAAATGATTTCCACTGGCAGTGTAAATAAGACTGCCCCTTCCATTTTATAAAGAATTCTGTTTCATTCCAATCTGGTTCAGAGTCCAACAAGTGGCTCAATACAGATGGCTGGGTAGACTTATTGCTATTTAAAGCATCTTCAGCCATTCCCTTCGGTTGATGCCACAGTACCCTTTCAATATAATCACTGTCTTCCTCTTCAATATCTTCCTGAGAATGATGATTCAAAAAGGTTATGTAAATTATGTAGTCAATAGGAACAAAATGAATAAAACATAAATCACGACATGAAAAGCCATTATAAAATGAAATCTGTGAAGTGGACACAACGAGAAGTGAAAAGTAATATCCTGCTGCAACAATATAGCTGTTGTATATGGTTTCTTCAAATGTTTATTGGTAATCAGCACATCCTATTCTAAGTCATATGCAACTCAAAAGTAAGTTAAAACCGATGGAACAGCAGAATTTCTCATAAATACACACAAGAAGTTCGAAGATTTGCCTCTACTAATTATCACCATAAATGAATGTTATCTTAAAATATTCAGTTTCATTTTCCTGTCATCTGCCGCCAAAAACATTCTCAAGTATGTACGGACATTCATATAAGAGAAAGAGGTGTCAGGAAGGAAGTCTTCCTGATGAAATAAGTAACTAGTGATATCTGATTTGTGACCTTTTAAGAAAGAATGTCTAAAGTAACATGAAGCCATTGATTATTAGATCCTACTACATATTGTTACATGGACTAATAACTAGTATATAGCTCTATCAGGAACTGTTTCATTTATGCAAATAAGTTCATAGATCTAACGAGCAAATACTTATGAGAGAAGGGAACAGTTGAGAGCCTTAAGAAACCACGGGCAAAACCATGTCGGAAAAAAAAAGGAATAGATAGCTACAGAAAAGGTCACACCTTTGGGCCAGCCTTTTTTGCATTTCCATCCTCTATTTCTTCACTTTCTTCGCTTTCAGCATACGATACCTTCCGTGTTGACCGATTTGAACTGCGAACCTCACCATTTTGGCTTCTGGCATTTGCAGACACGGTTGATCGACCACAGCTGGTCTTGCGAAAATTGGCAGCTGCCCTCCCCCTATTGGTTTTAAAGTCATCACCACTATCACTATCAGACTCCTTTGCAGATGAATCCTCAGCTTCCCAAAAGGTTTTCTTTCTCTTTGGACGAGTATTTGCGGAGACTGATTTAATTTCTCTGCCTTTTCTACTGCAGCCACCTTTATTTTGTCCTTTACGCCGAGATTTCCCATTATAATCCAAATCATCTTCATCTGAGATAAGTTCATCATCATGATCGTCATCCTCGTCAGAACCATCATCATCCCATCCCTTATCCTGTTATTATTAGAAAACAATTGCTGAACATTAACTTAATACAAAATAATAAATCAGTGAGACACTAAGGTGGTGACTCATCTTATCTCTAATTCCACATATTACTAGATAAAAGCCAGTAATGTTTTGCAATAAAGAATAGAAAAACAATGATGGAAAAGTAAAATTAGCACCAAGAACAAATTATACAATGTAAAACATGTGCATGTATTAACCTTATTCCTCGTGTTGCTGTTCGTCAGCCCACCAAAATCGGGCTCAAAATCTACATCATCAGGATCATCTTCTGCATACAATAATAAAAACACATAAACGAAGCGAAATAAATTATATAAGAATTCAATGAAATTATTTCTTGCCATCATTGTGATTAGAAGAAAGTATTTACGAGAAAAGAAAGAAACTAGACAGCTGATTTCAGTGACAAACTTCAGTCATTATTCAGAGAGAAGTAGAGCATAAGTACCATCTTCCTCATCCTCGTCATCATCATCTTCATCTTCATAATCATCATCTTCGTCGCCATATTGCTTGACCTTAGCAGCCTTAGAACCCCTAGGCATGTTGTTATTAACAGAGGTAGATCCAGACTGAGGCTTTGAACTAGAAGCGGTCGACCGATTCATTCCTCTATAATGCATAGAATCGCTAGGCTCTTCCCCATCCTGCTCATAATAATCATCAGACAGCATTTCTTCTGCAGGCACATCAGCCTGGCTCCTTTGGAGGTCATCCGCTTCAGCCTGTGCATCGTAATCTTCTGTCTGTAGCCTATCTTCCTCATCATTCAAATCATAGTTATCAAATCCATCCTCGCTTCTACAATTAGAACCCATGTTCTTCGAATCTCTTGCAGCTTCAGATCGTTCCTGAGGGCCCAGAGGTTGACAGTCCTTCCAAAACGAGGAACCCCATTTCCCAACCTGAGCTGTTCTCGTTTCAGACGGCCGAGAGTTTTCTATTCTCATAGAAGTTGTCTCATCTTCTATCCTACTTCCAACATCTTGCTCGCCCTCGCTCCCGGACCGATCATCTATATTTAGTTCAACATCCTGGTCACTACCACTGGAACTTGTACCAGCATCAGCATCTTCATTCCCTACTGAAACATGAGCTGGCTCGACATAGCAGTCCTCGCTTCTTTCATTATAATCGTTCTGTGAACTCATTCCATTAGAATAATTTCTGAACAAGGCCATCTTATTACATGGATCCTTTCAAATCTCTTTATATAGTAAGTACCTTCTGCAAACCCCCAGAAACATAATAATTAGCTTTCCATAATTACATGAGAACTGTAGAAAGCACTCTGCAAAGTGTAACTACAGTAACCACAACTGAAAGTTCAAGCAGTTCAGTGAAAGTGATCGTTTTTGTTTTCTAGCTGACATTAAGACTAAACATGAGTATACACAAACTAATATGCACTTATAAATACCAGCATTTGAGGCTGAGAATCACTAATAGCCAAAAGTAGATAGTGTTTATGATGTGAAACCAAATTGTTGCAGAAAATACTTCGCGTTCCCACTGTTAACCGATTGAATAAGTTCAATTTAATGCATGAAGAGCTAAATTTAAAATATCAAACACGAATAACTAGTTTTCATAAGTATAAAGTTTGAACAGAGAAGTAGAGGGAAACCAAACATTTTCCGAACCAATTTCAACATGTTATCCATAAAATAATCCAAATGAACAATAAGAACCTCTACAACAAAATCAAATAAAAGCTAGAAAACATATAATTAACTCAATGCCAATAAAATTTGAAATGCACAGATCATAACTAGATATAACAGATCCATAAGCTCCACTACAAAAATCGAATAAATCAATCACAAAAACCCTATTAAACTCCCATCACCAAACCCTAAAACACAATTAAACCCTATATTGACCGTCATAAACCTTCAATCAATTACAATTTACACTGAAATGAACCGAATTGAATTGGAACAGAGCAGCTAAATGAAGAAACATAAACTTACCAAAGCAAATCGCAAATTAGATGAAAAACTTTTCAAATTCTCGATACGCGACCTAATATTAGGTTTCTCTGATTAATACCATGCGAACCTTGAAATATATTGAAGCCTCGAGAAGGAACCAAACAGAAGCAGAAAAAAAAACTGAAGCGCCGAAGAGAATGAAATAAAATCGATTCTATTTTTATTCGCGGTTTTTTGAGTGGATTTTAGAGATTAGGTTACAGAATAGGTGTAATCAGGGATTGATTTTACGAAAATCGAAGAGTTTTTGAAGAGTTATTGAACCATGGATTTGATTTCCTGGTCGATGAAGTCCATGAGAGAGAGAAAAAAAGAGAGAGGCTTATACCAGAGAGAGGGGAAAAAAAAAGAGAGTAAATATTTTTCGAGGTTTGGTTTTATTAACGAAATTAATTTTTCTCTTTGTATATACGTGTTTATAGAGAATTCTCTCTCTTGTATTCAATCTAAACCGTTAAAAAATTGTATTAAAGATGGAAATTTTCGTTAAGTTGATCACACGTGTAATGTTGGATTTTTAAGGGTTTCTTTTGATGCGACGAGAGATATTGGATTTTGTTAATGGCAGTTCTGCCCTTTTGGGTTATCCGATCAGTGAGTTTCGGACATTTGGCTCCGTATTGTACCGGAGCCACATCTTGGCCATTGGATTTCAAAAACATGGGAAAAAACTGTTGAGCCGCTAGACAGGGAAATGTCTGTATGCACCCGCTAGCTAGACGGTAGGTACGTGCATATGGAGGAGGATTTGTTGATACTGTTATTCTCGCAGTATCTCTCGCTAGTTTCGTGCTAATTTTTCATATAAAAACCAAAAAATTGAAAATAGTTTTTGGTGATATATTCATGTACAAGTTCCATATTTATCATCACTTTGTAAATCAACTGTTAAAAATTTAATGATTGAAATTGGTGGATGATGAGGTTTGGTAGAGGGATTTCGTTGAATAGTTGCATGTTAAAAATTTAATGATTGAAATTGGTGGATGATGAGGTTTGGTAGAGGGATTTCGTTGAGTAGTTGCATTTGAAGACAGTACAAATAAGCATGGCGAGCTTGTGTATTTGATGTTAGGATCAAACTAATTCACAAAACCTTAAGGATTCAATTGAGTTACACCATGAGAGTTTATGCTCGGTAGTTTAGACAAATAAATTCTGGTAGTCAAGCGGTTTTGTACCCCGTTGTAGTAGGGTAAAAACTGATTCTGCTGAAAATGGTAAATTGGGTGTGCCGCCGAGAAACGAATCTAAACCCTAAACAAATGTACTGCACATGAGTACTTTAGATTCGAGAGATCAATCTGTACAATTCTGGCCTAAACCAAGAAATGGTCGTTCCAGTCTTGCTTCGGTCACAAAATGAAGAAGAAGGGTTGATCTTTGGGAGGGGAGTGAAGAAGGTGTTGAGATCAGAATGATGAACTATGAAAGTGTGGTTGTTTTATGACTTGTATCAGAATGTGAAACTTGTTTGCAGAATGTAAGTTATAAGTTCTTGGTGTTTTCTGGATACTTGTATTGATAACCAAAACTGTTTTCGGTTGAATAGATTGAAAACCTATTTATACAAGTCATAGTTGAACACACTGATCTCGTAGGAAGTGGAGGTAGTTAAGTAATGGAGAAGTGGGGATCGTGTAAAAGTGGGGATCGTGTAAAAGTGGTGAAAACCATGTCCCTGTCATGAAGGGAAGACCGGCCAGCTTTACACCCACTACTCCTTTCCTGCTATCAACCGTCCGCCTTTCCTGACACTTTCCCATAAAGGACGTGTTGCACGCGCGCGTGTTGTAAATGGCCAGACCAATACCCTGATGAACATCCCCCAATTTGTGACATGTTTGATGTCTCGAGTATTTTCGTGGAAAATATGTAGCAAGTTGCTGAGTGGGTCTTGCTTGCAAGACCTAATTATTTTGACCAATCACGCGCAAGCTAAGTGGCGGGCGGTCATATTTGAGCAGCTGCCAGGAGCTATCCATGTACATTAAAGATGTGGTGGTCGGTCCCTATAGGAGAATGATGGATGGTAGCCATTTTGACATCCTATTGGTTGGCCCAAATTAAATCTAAACCGGTTAAATTGGCTAGCCAAGTTGGATGGCTGAGATGGTTTGCAGAAGTTTGTGTTAATTCATAAAATTTCGTAATCAGAAAATTCAGATGTGAGACTTTCACTAAAACTGCTGTAGAATTCTCATACAAACTCGGATTTTGATGATCCGCCCCTCCATTTTTATCAGAAAAGAATTTCATATCTTCCTTTCAGGGAATATTTAGGTTTTGAGCTCGTTTAGGAGGTGAAAACAGCCCGACAGTAAAAACTCAGGAAGAATTCAGGAGGAATTATGTCAGTTTTCAGCATTGACCTAGCTCTCCTTTTAAGCTGTATCTTTTAGCTCATTAATCCGATTGATGTTATTTTTTTAGTATGTTATACTAGACATCCATACGAAACTTTTGGCATGTATCTCATACTCAAATTATTTACCAAATGCTCCTAGGTGTTTGTCCAATCTTTGGTGACCTTTTGGATATCGTCCGACCAAGCTGAAGAGATATGATTGGTCAAAGCCAAAGATAGGCTGCCTGCCACCTTTAATTAAAAGTTTAGGCTGCGTCTTTGGAGCGATTTGATTGGATGATGGGAAAGAGGAGCCCGCGTACAACAAAATAGAAGAAGGAAGGTCGGCCAAAGGAGGGTCGAATTAGGGCAAATTGGCCGGCCAAGTGGCACGGCTAAGCCCTTTCTGCCACGGCTTCTAGTCACGGTTTCCTGTTTTCCCGTTTCTGGTAGGATTTTCTCCTACTAGTTCCATGATGGATCAATTTCCTAGTTTGCTTAGGTTTAGTCTCGACCAATAGGGATCGAGATATTGCGCAGACCGCAAAAACCTAATTTTTTGTAAATTGATAAAATTATGTTAGAAAATTGAATTTTGCGAGCTGACACAAAATTAATCAATTATGGTGAGTTTTGCGTGTTGACACAAAATCACTAATTTTTATCTCAGAGCGTAGGCGCAGCGTGTCTCTAATTGAGTATTTTCATGCACATATTAATCCTGACATCTTCGGGAAACTCATGTTGCTCAGCGACGAACGAACATTAGTTGTTATATCATGTCAATATTAAGAGTTCAGCCGTGGACATAGCATAGGGAAAATGCTTAGCAAGCTATGCATTTGGTGAATAATGCAGGTGGGAGATTAATAAAATTTATAGAATACTTGGGATTGTTGCTACATGCACCAACATTATTCTAAATAAATTTCATAGGTATTAAACTACATAGTTCATGTGTAAGCAAAGAGGTATAGACACTCATCAGCTTCTTGGCAGCTCTACTTCTTTGCAAAAAGCAGGTATACAAAATACAGGGTTTTACAATTTCAGACCTGAACTAAAAACCACCATCAACACCCATGATAGCAGAATTTTTTTGGGATATCAAAGGTTATTGCTACTCTAAGGTTGGTGATGATATGATTCTAATGAAGATAAATATGTATGTTGATTAAGATAAATTGGTCATAATCATTATCATGCTTACTCCTTCCATAAACCACAATCGTGAAACTGGAAAGCTCGTTAGTGTATGGACCTCCTCCTAAACAATTAGAACAAAATAAGGGATACCAGCAAATACGCATGAAAGTGAATAGAACACCTCTTAAGTATATACGTTTTTGCAAATTAAAACAAACTTTCAATGCGAAAAAGTAAAAGCAAGTGTTTGCGGGTAAAAACGGTTTAATGGTTTTGGGTAAAAGTGGTGGAGTAAACAAGTTCTCGACGAAGCAAATCGTCTAAACCTTTAAACAAATGTACTGCACGGGAGTACTTTGAGTTCGAGAGACTACTATGTAAGACTCTGACTTAAACCAAGATATTGGTGTTCCATATTTAATTATGTCACAGGGAAGGAGAAGAGTCGGTATGCAGGGAGGGAATGTGAAAATGTGTGGAAATCAATGGAGAATGATTGATTGATGTGTGATATGTTGAACTGCTTTAAAGATGATTTCTCTGTGTAAGACCGAGAGAAATCCTGTGTGTTTGATATGGTTGTTAGATGACTGATATCTGATGAGATTAATTCAGTTTTTGCTAAGTTAAGTTCAAATCATAGGTTAATGAACCTATTTATTGCAGAGGTAGTTAGCACATTGAACTCTTGTAAGTGGTGACAGTTGAAGAGAGTGGAAGAATGAGAAAGTGGAAAATACTGTGTAAACCAGTTTCGCTTTGCGTGAAAGACTTACTTGATTGACCATCCACTATCCATTTACTCCTTCAACTGTCAGCGCGACTTACTCATATTTCTCATCATTATTGCATATCGCACGTGTTGAAGGCCGCCAGACCAAAACCCTAATGAATATCCCCCCATGTGACATGAATTGATGTATCATGTGAATGTTTGTTTTGCAGACGTATTTTATATGGTCAATCGTTGATTGTGAGTCTTAACTGATGAATTGAACATAGTTAGTAATTCAAGATTATGATGGATGAAGCCTGCAGTGTTTGGTGGAACAACAACATGCTTTGTAGACCACAAATGTTGAGTCTGATGGGTCACTGATGATTGTAACATATTATTGTACTAGCTAAAGCAACAATGATAGTCGAATGACTCGGATTGATAATGAAAAAGCGGGGGTATAACAACCATACCCAATAATTCGTTCGACAATCTATATGGACTAAACTCCAATATAATTCCGAGAGCAACAACTTAAAAGTGAGACTCAATCAAGAAATATATCAAAGAGCTTTATCTCTTTCTCAATACAATCAACAAATCGAACAGATAGAGATCCGTGAGCCTGATTGATATAAGAAATAACTTGGATGGTACCAAAGACCAATGCCCAAGTGTCAATCAAGTTATATCCAACAAACAAGGTCGGATTTATCAACTATGATTGATCTACGAACAACCTGTGATATTTTAATTATATAAACAAATATAATGTGGAAAAGAAATAACACAGACACGATAAATTTTGTTAATGAGGAAACCGTAAATATAGAAAAACCCCGGGACCTAGTCCAGCTTTGAACACCACACTGTATTAAGCCGCTACAGACACTAGCCTACTACAAGTTAACTTCGGACTGAAATGTAGTTGAGCCCTAACCAAGTGTCACACCTATTAAGGTATAGTCGCGTTCCTTATGCCTCTAGAACTATTTCGGATTCTACGCACTTGATTCCCTTAGATGATCTCACCTACAACTAAGAGTTGCTACGACCCAAAGTCGGAGACTTATAAACAAATATGTTTCCCACAGATATGTTTATCCTTTATTCTTTCTTTTTTTCCGTCTATTGATACAAAGATCAAGGTGAACATGAACCAACTAATACCCAGGACTTATACTCCCGAAGAGCAGCCTAGAAATATCAGTCACCTCATAATAACCCAACTGATTAAAAGAAAAAGTTATTGCGGAATCACAAGAGTCTGAGACGAAGAACTGTTGTGATTACTTTTTATATCTTACCTATCAAAGAGAAATCTTGAGTAAATCTTAGAGAAGATAAAACCCAATACGATAGAAAAAGTAAGATCAGAATACGCAACTACGGAGAAAATAGTTGGATCTGGCTTCACGAATCCCAAATGAAGTCTTCAAGTCATTAACCTAATAATGGTTTTGGAAAACCTAGGATAAAGGAGAATCGACTCTAGTTTGCAACTAGGACACAAGGAAGTGTTGGGATTAGGTTTTCCAGTTGCTAGAGTTCTCCCTTATATATCCTTTCAAATCATGGTTGCTTACAATCAAAACTAAGATAGCTTAGTAACAAAGCATTCAATATACACCGTTAGATGAACTCCTGATTTAAGATTCAAGCTAAGTCTGCTTAGAAATTAAGCAATCAATCTCCACCATTAGATCGTCTTAGCTTGTTACACATAAATGAAATATACCTATATTTAGATATGGGTAACCGTACCTAAACGTGTATATTGGGTCGGATCAATAACAGTTAACCGAAGTTAGCCATATGAACACTTTTGACTTAACCATATTCATCTAACACTTCTAGATCAAATATGATGATCAATCAATCATGATAGATAATCAAATGAATCTAATTGTGTTTCAAATAGAGTTGTTCAATTGTTCACTATCTCATAGAAATATTCATGAACAAATTGAAATGAAATCGGTTTGATTCGTGATTGGACAAATACTTACACAAGAATCAATTTATGAACATTAAGCCACAGTTTGCAAAGTTAATTTGCATTCCTTAAATCATAAATGTTTTAGTTCATGAGTATGAGAATCATACATAACAGATTTTAAAACTTAACCACTGTGTTCGCAAACTGGGTACGCGAACAGCAGCTCCGGACCTTGGCCTAGTCAAGCCGTTCGCAAACCCGGTTCGCGAACAACCGCTCCGGACCCAACTCAGGTAAACCCATTTGAATACTATGTACGCAAACAAGAATTCTGTACCTTCTCATGTAAATCCATTCGTATACTAGGTACGCAAACAATAGTTCCGGACCTAAATCATCACAATACAGTTCGCATACTGGGTATGCATACCGTGTTGTATCCAGACATGGGTAATCGTTCTAAACTCTTATTTAAATCATTGAAACATCCTTAGAAGACAACAATGGTAATAACACACATATCGTTAGCTTAAAGTAATTTTCAAGTGATCGAATGATCAATACGAAACTTCCAAAGCTAACATCAAATATGTTAGAGCATTGCTCGGTCGAACTCGCATGCGTTGCTATCTCAAGCATGTTTGTCAATGTTAGTGATCAAAACTATAAGTTTTGATTTCTAGCCTATTTATAGATGTCTCGGACTAGGACATAGATAGTGTAGATGAGCTTAGATTTCTCGGCGTTCATCATTTGAAGACGAAGAACTACTAAGGGGAGCTTGTGGAACTTCATCTACAAAAGGTATGTGGAGACTTGAACTCATCTATCACTTGGAAAGTCTATTTATACTCTATCTCCTATAATTGAGACATAAGTCGTTTTACGATATAGTTTTCTACTATACACATTTGAGATTTCGAGCTGAGTATATCTCGCTTACATATTTCTCGAAATATGTGTTGGCAAGCTTTCGCTTTAGCCATGTTCATCTTTACTCGTGACGAAAGTCATGTTGACATTTCAATAACTTGAAAATTGTTTTGATGCTAATAGTGTGTGAAAACGGCTATTGTCATTATAGAAGAATGTTTCAATGATTGGAATGTAGAGTTGATAATGTAACCATCTTTGGATATAAGCATATATAGTGTGTTCGCACATTAGTGTATAAATCCATAAACCGGGATCCAAGTGTATGCATATGTGTGTATACGAAATTGGTGAAGGAGACAAGATAAGTATGCGTACCCGTAAGCATACTGGCGGAAGTTTTCGAACCGAAAATTATTTGTTGGGTTTGGGAATTACAAACTCCTAAACTAGTCACCTTAAGTATGCGTACCCGTACGCATACTGGCGGAAGTTTTCGAACTAAGAATTTCTGCTGAGTTTGGAAACTTAACAAACTCAAAATCCGGTTGCTTAAGTACGCATACCCGTACGCATACTTAAGCTGGTTATTTTTATCAAATAAGTATGTTCATGAACTTAAACATTTAAATCTTAAGGAATGCAATCTTTTCAAACCGTGGCTATAATGTTCATGATTGATTCAAGTGAATCAAACCGATTTTGCTTCAATTGTGATTCTTGTATAATTCATGAGAATATAGCAATTGAACAACTCTTTAACTAGTTTCATTTGAGTCATTTGAACTAGTTATGGTTAAGATGAATAAGGTTGATATGAGAGTTATCATATGGCTAACCTCGGTTAACTATTTATGAACCAACATGGTGTACACTTTTAGGTACGGCTACATAAACCTAAATGAGGGTACATTTCATTTGTGTGTAACAAGCTAAGTTCGATATAACGGTTAAAAGATATTAGCTTGGTTGAATCAGGTTTTTCATCTAACGGTGATTATTGAATGCTTTGTTACCAAGGTAACTTGGATTGCAAACCCTGATTTGAAAAACTATATAAGGGAGAACTCTAACAACTAGGAAACCTAATCCCCACACCTCATGTGTGTTACTAGTTGCATAACTAGAGTCGATTCTCCTTTAAACTTAGGTTTCTTCTCGAGACCCTGTAGGTTAACGAATTGAAGACTTCATTGGGATTGTGAAGCCAGACCCAACTATTCTCTTTATAGTTGCGTGATCTGATCTTGTTGTTTCTATCGTGTTGAGTACAATTGGAATAATTTACTCGAGATTTTATATCTCCGATAGGCAAGATAAAAGTAGTCACAAACATCTTCGTCTCATCGTTTGTGATTCCACAGTAACTTGTTTCGCTAGTCGATTAAGTTTATTGTGAGTCAATTGATAATACTAGGCTGTTCTTCGGGAATATAAGTCCGGTTTATCAATTGGTTCCTGTTCACCTTGATTTATAAAAAGACGGAACAAAAACTCTTGGGTAATTTTGTGGGAGACATATTTATTCAATCCTATAGACTTTTCTGTGTGATGCAGATTTGTTTATCAAGTCTTCGACTTTGGGTCGTAGCAACTCTTGGTTGTGGGTGAGATCAGCTAAGGGAATCAAGTGCGTAGAGTCCTGTTGGGATTCAGAGGCGTAAGGAACGCGACTGTACCTTGATCAGTGTGAGATTGATTAGGGCTCAACTACATTCCAGTCCGAAGTTAACTTGTAGTAGGCTAGAGTTTGTAGCGGCTTAATATAGTGTGGTGTTCAAATCTGGTCTAGGTCTCAGGGTTTTTCTGCGTTTGGGGTTTCCTCGTTAACAAAATTCTGGTGTCTGTGTTATTTCTTTTCCGCATTATATTTTGTTATATAATTGAAATATCACAGGTTGTGCATTAAGATCAATCAATTAGAATATCCAACCTTTGGTTGTTGATTTATATTGATTGACACTTGAACATTGGTCTTTGGTACCGTTCAAGTAACTCCTCTTATATTCAATCAGGCTCGCAAATTTCTATTTGCTGATTGCGGATTGAATTAAGAGTTAGAGATATTTACACTCTTTGATATACTTTACTCTAGATTGAGTCTGACTGTCTATTTAATTCTCTAGAAAGTGTATTGGAGTAAGTCCTCTAAGATTGCCAAACGAATTGTTGGGTGTGGTTGTTAGAACCCCGCATTTTCAAAATGACTGTCTCACACAAATCATATAAGATGTTCAAGGTAATTTTCACATGATCATCTTTTGACTTAATATTTAGTTTCCAACAAATAAATTGTCTCCAACTAAACTCGCCAAGAATACTATGAACATAGCTAAAGCAAAAAGCTTCCAACACATATTTTGAGAAATAGATAAGCGAGATAAACTCAGCTCGTAATATCAAATGTGTATAATGTAAAAGTCTATATAGCTATACGACTTAGTCTCATTAGAAGAAAAAATAGAATAGACTTCTGAGTGATAGATAAGTTTTAGTCTCCACATACCTTTTGTTGATGAAGTTCCTCCAATCTCTTCAGTAGATCTTCTTCTTCAATTGGTTAACGCTGTGAAGTCTAAAGCTCAACTACACATTCTATCATAATCCGAGACATAACTATAAGTAGACTAGAAATCAAGTATACAGTTTTGATCAACTAAACTTTACAAACAAGCTTGGGATAGCAACGCTTGCGAGTTCGACCGAGCAGTGCTCTAACAGATAAGCATAGGTTTAATGAGATTGCTGGATCGATCATAAATCATTTTGTTGATGTATTAAGCATTTGACAGGAAGTCATATGAGAATAATCATTATTGAATGATCATAGAAAGTCCATCTTCGATCCGCATGTCATGAGTTAGTCGAATTACAAACAAAGAAACTATAATATTAAAATAATGGTTGCTGACGAACCAACTGAATATTGGTTGATGGACCAACTGAGTATTGGTTGATAAACCAACAAAATATTGATTGCAGGATCAGTATGAAACACTGCTTATTGAATATTGATGGTTGAATCAATATTGTTTTGCAGAGCAATTGATAGATGTCAGTAAAATATTAATTAAAACATAAGTAAAATATTGGTAGCTCGACCGAATATTAATTTATTAAGTAAAATATTGATTATTGAATCAATATAAAAATTATTGGTGTTTGAACCAGTTCAGAATTATCCTTTGTAGAGCATTAGGTTCAAAACCCTGATTTTGACAGATGGATGATTCATGGATGATTGAGTAAGAATCAATTGATGGATGAATGAGAGGGGACCGACCATGTGGCACCCATATGCTTGGTTGAACATTCACCAAAGTCAGTTGCAGAGCATTTGGTGAAGGATGATTAATTGATATTTATCATAATTAAAATAGTGCTCTGTCGAGCATTAGGTATTAAAACCTAATTGTGGTAAAGATAGGATCGACCAAGGGTGTTAGAACCGGCTACTGGTGGTCGTGGGACCAACTGATGGTGTGGATGATAGTCCAAGTTGATGTAAAGAGTTTGAAACAAATATGGACTAAAGATGATTAATTAGGTCATTAATCAATGGATGATATGGGACCGGCTATTGGTAGCCAAGGGACCGGCCATGGTGGTGTGCCGTGTCGTCATGCCCTTCGTGGACCATTCCTCAGAATTTTGGTATATTTTGATGGTCCATCGAACATTATTTTGTCTTTACGGAAATATTTGAGTTTGACTGAAACTCTTAACTTTGCTCGAAAGACCAGTATTTAGAAATATTAAAATAATAATATTCTTATGGTAATAAGCCATAATGGTTGCAGGACCACTTGCTTTGCAAACCATATGGTCCATGGAGTAAGATTTGAAAAGATATGAAAAGACGAGGGTACCCAAATATACCTCAATCTAAAACTCTTCCACCTATAAGTCCTTTTCCGAAAGTGATTGTCTATGGACTGAGTCGAGACAATACAACTAATCGGTTCACACTTCGTGTGATCGTCTATGGATACGAGATCGAGACAATACAACAACGAAGTATGTTTACTTGATAATAGGTTCGGACTTAACCAAACTCTAGGGATTGTCTATCAAGTAAAATAGGAATTAACATTTGTGTATTTTACTTCTAATTATAATAAAATAATTATAATTGCGGAAATAGAAAAGTAAAAGACACAGCAAGATTTTGTTAACGAGAAAACCGCAAATGCAGAAAACCCCCGGGACCTAGTCAAGAATTGAATATTATCATAATTAAGCCGCTATACAAAATCAAACCAACTTTGCATAGTTGAGACCAAGCAACTAAACCTATAGTTCACCTAGTTTCCTCAGTATCCCTGCGCCTCCAACTTGCAGTAAGTCACGCACTTGGAACAATTCCTTTGGTTCGTATTCCAAATAGTAAAGGAACAACAAATCTGTTCGGTAACAACTCTTTTCAAACAAAGTGATATGAGTTTGACAAAGGCTCTTCCGTTTAACCAATAAACTCCTTTGTCGGGTCCTTAGATTAATCTCTTAACAACAACCGAAGTAATTGTTAGACTATGCAATCAATACTATTAATCACAAATAAGTGTATTGATGCCGATCTACTCAACTAATCAATATAATCTATCACAAGGATAAACCGATTATAGTTGGATCCCTTTCCAGCCGAAACAAGTATTGTGTACACCAAAGATTATGAACCCAAAAAGTCTGCTTGTCTTCAAATCTTCTTTAATCTTCAATCAGCACCTGCACACAATCAACTTGAATCTCTTGTGATCAATCACACACAGAACGGAGTCTGTTAACATTGGATTATCACAAGACGTCTATAGATCTACAAATAGTCTAAAGATCCCCGTCAAAACTTCGATCTAGTTTGAGTAAATCTTATATCAGAAGAGAAGATTCTCAAGCATAAACAAACTAGGTGCAATCAAAGTTCAACCACCGTTAGTCAATCAAATCAATCGAAAACTAAAATAAACTGCAGTTATCTAGTTTCCCACCAACGGTACTAATAGAGTTTCTCAATCCCAAAGAAGTCTTTAAACTGAGCGGCCGTAAGAAATTTTTCCTAATTAGTTACTTTCCTCTTCGAATAGGCGGTTCCACCAGTAACAACACAACTGAGGTAGTTTTGCTGGCTCTAAGGATTAGTTTGCTAGGAATGCAAACTTCAGTATTTATAGACAAGGAAGTTTGGACACCAAGGAATTTCTAAAACCGAATATTCTCAAAGATATGCAATAAACACAAAATCGGTTTTCATAACTCCTGGAAATGCACTGTCCAAATATTGACCGAAATCCCAATAGAAAAATCTATAATCAGTAAATGCACATTACTAATTATTATTTTCTAAAGATATGCATTTAATTGCTGGAAATTAAATAGCATATAAAAACTAAGAAACCTTAATTAAAAGATTCTCAATTTATTTCAATCCTGGGATTCTCCTTTAGCTATTAAGGAATATCTTTGAACAATTAATGATAAGAGTTACTGCACATGTTCAAAGTATGTCGACATCCTTACTTTGCAAGTCCTTTTTCATACTTACAATCTTGGAAACGATTTGCCACACTTCCAAACAAGTTTAGAATTGGTTCGTCTGAATTCCAAGAACTATGTGATTGATTATCCTATCAAATCACCAATCATGGGTTTCACGGTTCTACCAAAACAAGTTCGGTTCTACCTCCATGTGAGTATTGTGCATAGTCACACTAGTTAACAAAATTCGGTTGACTAGGTACTAGGATCGGTTCCCCACAACTTATGGTAACTACCTGTATTCGGTTGCACATGTCCATAGGATTGGTTCCCCCGAAACTACAAACTTGTTGCACATGTTCATAGGATCGGTTCCCCCATCTACTAAAAATGTGTTGCACCTCTTACAAGGATCGATTACCCTCTTGTAAATTTGTTGCACATCTTTTTACTAGGATCGGTTCCCCAATTGCTAGACAAAAGTTGCTATTTACAAGGCATCGATCATACCATCTTGAGTGATTACTTAAGATCGGTTTCACTAATAAAAGTCATACCAATACATAAGTCAGGCCTTGTGAATAGTTTTACCAAGATACATAAACAAGTTTATTAGCGGTTATACTAAACACACATATTGGTAATTCAAAATAGATTTACAATGAATAACAATACCAATAAGCCTAGCGATTTCCCTTTCGATTCACAAAACGAGTTTATGAACTTACTTCCTTTAAACGAATGTAAAACATTGTTTCCTAGGATGAAATCTTCACTCATACCCATACATAATCACAATAGCATTCATATGATCATGTCGATGTCTTATATACAAAGTTTAATGGTTAAGCAATAAACCTCGTATTGTATTCCTTAATACTATGTCTAACTAGAGTATCTTACACAACTTCGCAGTTATGTTTTCAATATGCACGACTTGAAAGATACGTTAGGGAATGAAACAGTTGAAGTCAAATATTACTAACCTCAAGAGGAAGGATGATGTTTGTCGTTGTAGCTCCATACTTCTTCACATTCTTCAAGTCTTCATGTAATACTTGTAAGTCTCATATCCTAACACTTTCAAGCTAACCTATACGAAGTTGACTCTAATATATAATCAAGCGACTCTTTAAATGAGTTTTGATTCACTAAAATATGATAACCAAACTTGACATACCAACGTTTGGTGGGTTCAACCGAGCTATGCTCTAACACCTTTTACTCGGGTCTTACTCGGTGGTGACCCTTTGTCCAAAAGGTGGATTATTCATTACTAATCCATGGAATTCAACCGAGAAAATCCATGAATTGAAGTTGATAAATATTAAGGTGAATTGGTATATTTTTCTAGGACATCCAATGAATACTGAACTAGATTCAAAATGCTTTATACTAGCAGACAACCTGTCTATAAATGTTTAGTTGTTTCATATATGATATAATTGCTCCCGTTCATAGTTTTGCGACAGATGATACACGAGGACTCTTTCTCTGGCGCTTCTTCCTTCTAATGACCGGCATATCTATTATTTTTTTCTCCCATATAAAGCAGCATGCATCGTTCCATAGAACCTATCAAAAAGAGAGGGTTGTGGCGCGAGCACGAGGCAGTAGATAATCATCCTGAGATCTTCAGGTCTAGTGGCATCAATATGTTATCCTTCGCTTTCTTGATCCCCTTTCTGTTATTTGGCTCAAGACTACATGCATTCCATATCACTACAAGATGGGTAAAAAGGTTCAGTGAACTATTAGCATTTACTTTGTGTTTGTTCTGAATATTATTCCAGTGGACTTTTCAGCACCAGAGACATCTTTCAAATGAATTCTGAACGTTCAAAGGAATCCCGAGCCGCTCAACATGAATTACATAGAATATTGACAGTTCTTGCCTAAGAGGCTCAAACATTACCGTCATGTATTATTCCTTTGATGAGATTAGAGAACTGCAATTCACTTCTCTTACGGAACGTGAAGACCTAAAATCTCTTACGCTTCTGATGCTAATTCCTGATATGATTTTACGAATCTAACATTCATCAAAAATCCACCATCAACATCAAGAACACAAGATTTTGTTAACAAGGAAAAGTATCGACCAATAGAAAAACCTTGAGACTTATTCTATATGAATTTTAGCTAGGTAAAAATATTCCACTTGATTTATTCGTCTACCAAATATAATCCGCCTAGTGCAATCCTTAATAAATAACTACTTCAATTGTTCTTTTATAGTGATAGCCATGTGTATACACCTTTTACAAAGCAACACGCCTGAAAAACCTTATACTCGTCCATTATTGCCCAGGTTATTCTTCAGTCTGTAAAAGAGACTCAATTACAATTGGCCTCTAAATATATCACTTTCGCTTTACCAAATTATGCATTCCTCTGATTTAAACTCATAATAAATAAAAGAATTCTTAGTCACATGTAATGCTAAATTGTATAAATGGTAAAATGATATAATGACATAGTGATGAGATTATGGTAAACTAAGGCCTATTCCTATGCACCATGTCAAATAAATCTATTTGTCATGCCAGGTGGCACAAACCAGCCGTTCCACTGTGGGAAAACAACTGAGTGATAGTGTTTCTAGCGAACGATATTAATAATAGTGCCAACAATAAAGTCTTTATTGCTGGTGTTTTATTGATTATCGCTCGATGGAATGACTAGTGCCAACGACTAGTTCTTTGTCGCATATAAATAGGTATTTTTCAAACTAAATATTTATGCAAAAAATATCTTTATTTCTCTCATTCTCAATCTATTTTTTTTTCTAAATTTCTCAAATGGCAGAATTTCAAACCCAACTTGATTCGGCAACGCAACTTGTTTTTTACGGAGTAGTACTTGAAGGTGATGTTAAGAAGACACGTGATAGTTATAAAGAAATATGCAAGTAAAAAACAAAGAAGTCTTCAAGTTTTGGATATTAAACAACTCAAGCCTGTAGCTAAGAAAAGGCAAAGAAGAGTTCAAGGCAAAGTAAATTTGAAGGCAAAGAAGAAGATAAACAAACGAAACTTCATTCATGAGCACATTGATTGGAAGTTATGTGAAATGAAAAAGATAAACAAGATGGAGAACATTGTCTCAGATTTTTATTTTTAAAGTTTATATTTTAAATTATTGTTGTCTAGTTTTATGTCTTGTAAAATGACTATTAATGATTAATTCAAAGTTTATATCAAAAAAACGCACTTGTTTATGAATTTGAAATTTTGACTCGTATTGTTGAAAATTGAGCTTATATTTTATTCTTAATTAAGTCTTACATTGTAATTTTAACTAATAAAGTAAGCAAATAAAACTTATACTAAAGCTTATTAAGAAATCAAAACATAAATATTGGATTATATTTGAGCAACACTCTTAAAATCTCAAAACAACTTCCATATTAAAAGTCTTTTCCGTTGATGCGGCGCCACTCCACCCAACACCTTTGTTCAAAGTCCATCATGGTTTCACCATCCCTCATGTTTCGACACGTTTGCATTACTAAAGCAACATACTTAATAATCTCCTTATTGATTACAGTGAAGCGATGACTCAACCCGTGTGCATCGCGATTGTTAAGGTTTATTGTTTCTTCTTGAAATTTTCCAAATACGTTTTCCCAAAATGGTTTGGAGTGCACCACTAATTTTAAGACGACCACTAAAAAAACATAATTCCTGCAAATACATTCATCTTCCACAACAGTAAATTTTGGACTCCGCCTTCTTATTTGATTTTGCACATTGGCTCGGTTAGCATCTCTTTGATTTTCGGTGGTATGTTCGGTTTCTATGAACTCAGTCATGCTCATATTTTGAAAAATTGAAAGAGTGATGAAAAGTATAGAAGATGTGTGAGTTTGAGAAATTCTAGAGAGATTTAAAAATTCTGGTGTGAGTTGAAATAAATTGAAGTCGAGTATCTATAGGGGTGAGAATTCCTGACCGTTTGATGAATATTAACTGAGCAATGTTCATAGCAGAGAGCGACAGAGAGACTAGCACTGGCGCTATGATAACCGCCGAGCATTGTTAAGCCTACGAGCAATGAAGTCTCTATCGCTCCGAGAAATTAATTTCTCTGTTGATATTATGTCCAAACATGCTGCAAATTTGGACAAGGGGACTGTTTTAACGTTCCAAGGAAGACTAGCTCTCTTAACTAACATTGAGAGTGCAGGTAGGTACTAGTCATTTCAGATTTTGATAATTTTGAAGGGCTTGTATGCCCTTTTCTTCCTTTTTTAGCTTTTCAGGGCATTGCCCAATTTTACTACTTTTGTAATCGCTTTAACTATTAATATATTTGACTTAGCTAAAAAAAGTGATATATTTTCCACTTAGCCACTTATGTTTCCACTTTGTCATACCCATAGTGGGTGCTGGCAAACCACTTGATATGCCATGTGCACATGAATAGGCCTAATAGGGTACAAACATATGTTCATCAACTAAGTCAAAAGAGTTTTTCCATTTATAGTTTAGAAAGATAACATATCAAAGATTGAAGTTATTGATGAAAGGAACCGATGGTGATCCAAGTGAAAATTACCTTCATGAAAAGCTGGTTAAGTAAATGGTCTCAGTGATATCTTGTTCCTTCCATCCAAAATAAAAATACCAGCAACTGGCACCATATTTTATAATTATTGTGTGCGTATCACATCACGCCATGTTTAGGTACACAAATATTCATTTGTTCTTTACTTTTTCGTCTTATTAAGAAGTTCAGACGTTAATCTTGAATTGGAAACAATAAGAATACTTTTATTCATAATTACCTTCATCAACGTAATTTCATGTTATTCAAATAACAACAAAATAACATTAACCAACCAGGAATTTTCGACACAAAAAAAAAAAAAAAAAAAAAAAAAAAAAGTGAAAAAGTGGGGGTCTAACAACCACACCCAATATTTCGTTTAGGCAATCTGTATGGACAAACTCCAATATAATTCCAAAAGAATCAACTAGACAGTCAGACTCAATTAACGGATATATCCAAGAGTTGTATCTCTGTTTCTCAATGTAATCAAAAAATCAAACAGATAAAATCCGTGAGCCTGATTATTATGAGAAACAACTTGAACGGTACCAAAGACCAATGTTCAAGTGTCAATCAATTTATATCAACAACCAAATGTTGGATTATCTAATTGATTGAACTACGTACAACCTGTGATATTTCAATTATATAAACAAATATGATGCGGAAAAGAAATAACACAGACACCAGAAATTTTGTTAACGAGGAAACCACAAATGCAGAAAACCCCCGGGACCTAGTCCAGATTTGAACACCACATTGTATTAAGCCGCTACAGACACTAGCCTATTGCAAGTTAACTTCGGACTGGAATGTAGTTGAGCCCTAACCAATCTCACACTGATCAAGGTACAATCGCGTTCCTTACGCCTCTGAATCCCAGCAGGACTCTACGCACTTGATTCCCTTAGCTGATCTCACCCACAACTAAGAGTTTCTACGACCCAAAGTCGAAGACTTGATAAAAAAAATTGTCTCACATAGAAAAGTCTATTGAATAGATAAATCTGTCTCCCACATAAATACCTATGAGTTTTGTTCTGTCTTTTGATAAATCAAGGTGAACAGGAACCAATTGATACACAGGACTTATATTCCCGAAGAACAGCCTAGTAATATCAATCACCTCATAATAATCTTAATCGTATGGTACCGAAACAAGATATTGTGGAATCACAAATGATGAGACGAAAATGTTTGTGACTACTTTTTATCTTGCTTATCGGAGATTAAATCTCGAGCAAATCTTAGAGAATATAGTACTCAATACAATATAACAAAGCAAGATCATAACACGCAATTACAGAGAAAATAGTTGGGTTCGGCTTCACAATCCCATTGAAGTCTTTAAGTCGTTAACCTATAATGGTTTTAGGAAAAGCCTAGGTTAAAGGAGAATCGACTCTAGTCGCGACTAGTATCACACAGGAGGTGTGGGGATTAGGTTTCCCAGTTGCTAGAGTTCTCCCTTATAAAGTCTTCAAATCAGGGTTTGCAATCAATGTTACCTTGGTAATAAAGCATTCAATATTCACCGTTAGATGAAAACCTGATTAGACTCAAGCTAATATCTTTCAACTGTTAGATCGAACTTAGCTTGTTACACACAAATGAAAAGTGACTTCATTTAGATATGGGTAACCGTACCTAAACGTGTACACCTTGTTGGCTCAACAATAGTTAACCGAAGTTAGCCATATGAACACTTTCATAACAACCTTGTTCATCTTAACACAACTAGTTCAAATGACTCAAATGAAACTAGTTATAGAGTTGTTCAATTGTTTATATTCTCATAGAAGTATACAATACACAATAGAAGCAAAATTGATTTTGATTCACTCGAATCAATTCATTAACATTATAGACACGGTTTGCAAAAGATTGCATTCCTTATTTTTGTTTTGGGGTAAAAACTGATTCTGCTGATTTCTGTAAATTTGGGTGTGTTGATGAGAAGCGAATTCAAACCCTAAATAAATGTACTGCACAGGAGTACTTTTAGATTCGAGAGATCAATCTGTAAGACTCTGGCCTAAACCAATAAATGGCTGTTCCAGATTCAATTCGGTCACAAAGTGAAGGAGAAGGGTTGATCTTAGGGAGGGAAGCGAAGAAGGTGTTTGAGATCAGAATGTTGGATTATGAAGGTGTGGTTGTTTTATGACTTGTATCAGAATGTGGAACTAGCTTACAGAATGTAAGCTATCAGTTCTCGGTGTTTTCTGGATACTTGTGTTGATCACACTCGTGTTCTGTGTTGAAATAGGTTGAAATCCTATTTATACATGTCATGTTCGAGCGCACCCTGATCTCGTAGGAAGTGGAGGCAGTTAAGTAGTGGAGAAGTGGGGTTGTGCAAAAGGTGGTGACCATCACGTTTCCATTATGAGGGAAGACTGGTCACCCTTTTCACCCACTACTCTCTCTTATTACTGTTAACCGTCCGTCCTTTCCTGACACTTTCTCGTAATGGGCGCGTTGCACTCCGCACGCCGTAAACTGCCAGACCAATACCCAGTGAACATCCCCCAGTTTGTGACATGTTTGATTCTCGAGTATTTTGTAGGAAAAATATATACAGCAGGCTGCTGAATGCGTCAAGTCATGAGACTCGTTGCTTAAAGTAGCATATAGTGCTTTTAGGTCAAATAATAAAATTATTTGTGGAATTAATATTTATAAAGCATCGTTTATAATTGATGCACGTGAAGCATTGCTTTTAAACAAGATGCTAAAAATAATCGATGTGCAGGAAGCATCGTTATTTTAGAGTTCGTCCAAATTAGTCGCAAGTTGAACGTCTTAAAAGGAGCGTGACCGGCCATTTTTAGGGAGCTGGTATGAGCTGTGCGCGTATGTTTGAGGCTGGCCGGTCGGTCTCTATAGGAGAGTGGCGACTGGTAGCCATTCTAAAATCCCATCGGTCGATCTAGGTTAGATCTGGACCGCTTAAATCGGCTAGCCAAGTTGAGTGGCTGAGACGATTTGCGGCAGTTAATGACTGCTGTAAAATCATTAAAATTGTATATAAGCAGCGCGAACGACCACCTTTGAGCGATCGTTTGGGAACCCTATGGGCAAGCTACAACTTGGACGATCGTTACCTGTAGAAGAGGGATGGTCGGTGATTACAGCGTTACCCTGTTGGCCTCCTAAAAATAAATCTAGACCGTCCGACCAGGCTAGCGAAGTTGGATGGATGAGATGATTTGCGGCAATTGCGTACTGCCGTTGATTCAATTTAGGGTTTAGAAGTCGTGTGGCCAACCCTATTTAGGCTAATCGATTCAAGGCACTGGACATTGGTTTGAGCAGGCCGATTGGTCAGATGCAAAGCCGGGCTGCCGGTGAGCATGCTGACATCTATTGGGCCCCCTAAAATTGGATCTAAGCCATTCAATTTAGCTGGCGAAGATGAACAGCTGTGATCGATTTGCGACAGCAGCACGCTGCCGCAACGCAAATTAGGGTTTCTAAAACAGCGCGTTCACCCTAGTTTGAGCAAACGATTTGATGTGCTCCTGGCTTGCCATGGGCAAGTCGATCGACCAGGGATGAAGCTGGGTCGCCGGTGAACACACTAGCACCTCTTTGATCATTCGAAGGAAGATCTAGACCGTCCAACTAGGCTAGCTAAGTTGGGCGGATGTGATGGATTTTAGACCGTTATGATCGGTCTTAGCTCGTTTGAGTCTCTCTTTCAATAGCGCAATCACCCTGGTTCTGGCTAGCGATCAGGGGTGCCGCGGGTGAACTAAAAGGATTTTGATCGGCTGAGATACTAGTGGGCCCATCGGTAGACATCATGGAGATTGCCTGGTTCCGCTGGGAAGAGGCTAAGCTTGTTGAATTGACTGGCCAAAAAGTGTGGCCGTGATTGCTCTTTAAGACTGACATGGACAGTCTAGGTTTTCCTTGAGGAATTTAAGCGTGCTCGTGCTAAGTTTTAATTAAAAGCGCGTTAACATGAAAATCTCTTTATCAGAGAGTGGTGTAGCCTGCGTGAGTGTTTTCATGCAGATCTCAATACTGACACTTCGGGAGATTCATGCTACTCCACTGCGAGTGAACATTAATCGTCATGTCATGCCAATATTGAGAGTTCAGCTTGGGAACATAGCATAGAATAAATACTCGGCAAGCCATGCATCAGTAAATAATGTCGGCGAGATGTTAATAAAATTTACAGAACATTTGGGATTGTTGCTACATGAACCAATACTATTCTGGATAAATATCATATATGAGTATACTGAATTGCTCAATACATATGTAAGTGAAGTGGCATAGGCACTCATCACTTTTAAATGGCTCTATTTCATTAGTGAATAATGCAACTAGGATCTTAAATACTCATTAGGCTCTATACTAGTGAACAATTCATCTAGGATCTTGAATTTTAATATAATATGAAGAGCGGCATAGGCTCTCATCAGATTTTAATATATTCTTCAAACTCCTTGTGGAATATGGAATATCAAGGTATACTATTTCTGACACCGGGTCAGTTAGACAGACTTTTACAGTTTTCGCCCTAAACTAAAAACCACCATCAACAATTTTATAAATGTATTAGTTCATGAACAAACCGATTTTAGAACATAACCCACTCAAGTATGCAAATGGGTACGCATACCTAAGTAGCCGGATTTGGTATGGGTTCGCCAGTATGCGAACGGGTACGCATACTGTCGTACACCACCAAACTCAATTGAATTCCTGGACTTGAACTTATGCCGGTACGCATACGGCTATGCATACTAAGTTCCTGGACTTCAACTAACAAACCAGTACGCATACGGGTATGCATATTATGGTTCCCAAACTTGGAATAACTTGCAACAGTTAGCATACAAGTACGCATACTGTGCTATATCCAATCATGGTTAATTGTTCTAAACTCCCATTTCAATCATTGAAACATTCTTAGAAGACGACAATAGCTGTCTCACACAAACTATCAGGTTCAATGCAATTTTCAAGTGATCAAATGATCAATAAGAAAAACATTCCGAGTCTACACCAAATGACTGTCTCACACAAATCATATAAGATGTTACCAGGCGATTTTCACATGATCATCTTTTGACTTTCGTCAAGAATATAAGATGAACTTGGTTAAAGCGAAAGCTTACCAACACATATTTCGAGAAATATGTAAGCGAGTTAAACTCAGCTCGAAATATCAAATGTGTATAATCGAAGTCTATATAGCTATACGGCTTTTGTCTCAAATAGGAGATAGAGTAGAAATAGACTTTTGAGTGATAGATGAGTTCAAGTATCCACATACCTTTTGTTGATGAAGTTCCACAAGCTCCCCTTAGCAGTTCTTTGTCTTCAATCAACGAACGATGTGAAGTCTAAAGCTCAACTACACATTTTATCCTAATCCGAGATTTAGCTATAAGTAAACTAGAAATCAAGACTTATAGTTTTGACAACTAAACTTGACAAACAAGCTTGAGATAGCAACGCTTGCGAGTTCGACCGAGCAGTGGTCTAACAAAATGGTTTAAAAATGAAATTAGAAGCCCCAAGCAAGCTTCTGGTAAGACATGATAACAAAGGAAAAAATCAACGTTCTTGTAAGCATGAAATAATAGATTGACACTATAATAGTTGTGTGCATCTAACCATAGATAACAAGTCATTTGTATCCCAAGTAGATGGCTTTGAAGTTTCGAATACGAAGATAGCTTTTTTTCGTTATAACAACATTATTAGACCTATAATAATAATAATGTAAGTATTGCAAGATATATCTTCAGAAAATGCTATGACAATACTCGATACTGTATCCATATTATCTTAACGTAATTATCTAGGAATTATTGGTTAATCCAGTTGAAAGACTTGTTTAATGGTTAATCCACCATTAATACTGTTTTAATCGCTGGTCCAAAAATATTTTATTACAACGTGGCTCATCCAGCACACGCGAGAGTAACTGAAGTTCCTTTTTACATATACCTATTAGACCCTTCTGCAACTTCATATAATGAGGGAGAAAATCAAAATCGAGCTCTATTTTTATTTTATTTTTTATGTTCATCTCAGATTTGAGTCTCCCGCTCTCTGTTGCTGCTGGTTTCTTTCAATTTTTAGGTTTATCTCATATCCAAATAAGGTACTTTACTATAATCATCTTCTTTGTTGCTGCTGCTTTTTGTTTGTTTGTTTTTAAAAAAAAATATCATGATATACAGCTTGATTTTATGATTTGTCTTTTTTTTCACTATTTTCTTTCTCAGTAGTAACTCATCGTTTTTCTATGATTTATATTGTTCAATTTCATGATTTAATTTCGTTTTTGTTCATTTTTAAGTAATTTTGGTGATTTTTTGAATCATATTTTGTAATTGAGATATGTTTGTTCATTATCTCATCGTTTTTGTTTGTTTTTATATGATCTTGTAGTGCAGAAAAGTCATATGCAAAGATTCATTATAAAAAGTACACTTTCTAAGTAATTTTATTTTTAAGATGAGTTTTGTAATTGAGCTATTTTTGCTCATTAGATATCATCATATTATTTTTTGTTTACATGTCTATTTTTTATAATTGTTTTGATATTTTGTTTATAACAATATGCACTGTTGATATTTATCCTCCAATACATATCAATACGTATTGGATGAACTTTATACAACATATACACATTGTTGATATTTATCATGCAGTACATATCAATACGTATTGAATATAGCATGCTTTTAGGCGTGTGGTTGTTGACAACAGTTCAGACTTGGTTGTGAGTGCTAAAAATAGCTATTTGAAAGATGGTAAAGAGGTTCCAAATGTCCTTTTTTGAGATGGTTGAAAGGATATTTTTGATTATACAAATCATCTCTTCTATGGTGGTGTTGAAGCTACACTTTCAGCATGTGAAAAATACGATTTGAGGACTGGATATAAGGTGGAGAAATTGAAGAATGGACCTGAGAGATTCACGGTGAAATACATCAGGGATTGATGATCTTAGATGCTTCATACAACCGCCATTGGTAGTTCTATTGACGTTTTTAAGATAAAGAAGTATGTGGGGAGGCACACTTGTGGTACCGGTTATAGGTTGAGGAGTCCCACTGTTACGAGAAAGCTTATTAATAATTTAGTTCATGAGCGTGTCATGCACAACCCTCTCACAAAGCTGTCCCTCCACCGATATTGTCCCCACTTAGCCACTGCGGTCATCCGACAGTGTGGGATTATCAACGGGTATCGCTGCGGTAATCCAACAAAAACTTCCCGGGAGGTCACCCATCCCTGGATTACTCCCGCCCGAGCACGCTTAAATGCGAGAGTTTTCTGCCAATTTTGGAGCCAATTGCGCTGAAAAGGCCTCGGTGTAAGGAAAGGACAAACCATTACCTATATTCCAAGCGACGAACCCTACCTACCGAATCGGGGTATTACAATAAATTATGTGAAAGTTGGGGGGGGGGGGGGGGCCCCTCAACATCAAGTATCACCACGCATACCATGGACTAGACTTATCGCATCAAAAGATTTTTAGGGATGATGTAAAGTCGTACTGAAGATGCATATTTTGTGTCCCGGGAGTAGAGACTTCGTATACGTACCTACACAGAGTTAAGATCCAATGATCCGATTAGCCGATCATCGATTCTAAACAATTTACGGTATTTCAGGTGATTCTAGGTTCACACTTGTTAGGGAATAGTAATTGTACATGTCTTCTTTATCAGTCAGATTGTCATTTAAGAAGGAATTAGAAGATAGAAAATCATTGAAAAGTATTTCTTTATTGATCATTCCAAATTGTGTACATTGTACTTACTTTACAAGTATAGCCTTTCTGGCTATTTATATTAGCGTAGTTATCATACATGAAGCATGTCTAATTGGAAACCGCCTTAATCTAGCTGGAAATGACGTCATTATCTACTCGAACATTAATTCCTTCTCAAACAATCTCTCCGACCTGGGTAGTTTTCCCTTGTCACATAGCTCATACTTCAGGTTGTGAGCTCTTGGTTTTGACTTTTAGCCATGTCTTCGATCTCTATCTTCACCGTGGTTTCAAGAACTCAGATCGTGCATGTGGTTTAGTCTTCGTCTTCATGATATGATTATGGGAATGCGACATCTTTTAAGTATTGCACGTACTAAAGACTCGTTCATCCGACCTCAACCTAGGTTCCCTCTCAGCGCTTTAGCTCGTAAGACCTGTACAACTGTCAGTATTTGGTAGATGCTATTATTAGAGCATAGCTCGGTTAAACTCACCAAGCGTTGGTATGCCAAGTTTGGTTGTCATATTTTAGTATCAAAACTTATTTAGAGTCGCTTGATTAAATACTAAAGTAAACTTCGTTTAGGTTAGACTTGAAAGTTTAGGAATGTTGAGACATACAAGTATTACTCCGAAGACCTGAAGAATGTGAAGAAGTAACGACCTACAATGACGGCATCATCCTTCCACTTGGGGTTAGTAATATTGACTTAAACTGTTTCATTCCTAACGTATCTTTCAAGTCGTGCTATATTGAAAACATAACTGCGAAGCTGTATATACTGTACATATTGTATATAATACTCTAGTGACGAGACATGATCATAGTATTAAGGATTTAGACTACGAAATATAACGCCTATCTTTTGAACTTCGTAGATATGATATCGACATAATCTTGTATATAGCTTTATGATTATGTGAATGGGTTATGGTGAAGATTTCATCCTAGGAAACAATGTTTTACATTTGTTTAAAGGAAGTACATTCATGAACTTGTTTCGTGAATCGAAATGGAAATCAATAGGTTTATTGGTCCGACTATTCATTGCATATCTTTGGATGACCAATATGTGTGAGTTGGTAGGACCAATCTTAACTCAGGTTATGTATCTTGGTATAACCGATCACAATATCTAGACTTATAATTTGGTATGACCAGTCCTAGTAATTGGTGTAACCGATCCTAAGTAATCACCATGAGATGGTATGATCGATCCTTGTAATTGGTATAACCGATCCTAGTGACAAGTGTGACCGATCACAAGCAGATACCATGTTTAGGTAAAACCGATCCTAGTGATTGGTATAACCGATCTGAACCCATGTATGTGACTTGGAAGGACCGATCACAACTAACCATTGTGATTTGGTATGACCAATCACATAATAATCTTGGAATACTGGCAAACCAATTATAAACTTGTTTGGAAGTGTGGTAGAACCGATTCCAAGAAGCAAATCCATGTAAATATGAAATAAGGATTTGCAGTGAGAATATGTCAACATACTTTGAACACGAGCATTAACTCTTATCATTTATTGTTCAAAGATATTCATTGGTACTCAAGATGATCCTGTGCCAAAATAAATTAAGAATCTTTTAATTAAAGTTTTTGGTTTTATATGCTTTAATTACCAGCAATTAATGCATAGCTCTAGAGAATAAAAAATAGTAATGTACATTTACTATTGAGAGATTTCAAAAATATTGGACCAACATTTATTGGAATTATGAAAATCGAATTTAGGCATTCATTGCATATCTTGAGAATATTTTTGGTTTTGGAAATTCCCCTGTGTCCAAACATCCTTTGTCTATAAATACCTAAGTTTGCATTTCTAGTAAACCATCCTAAGAGCCAGGCAAACTTTATTTCTTGTTGTTTCTGGTGGAGCCGTCTAATCAGAGATGAAAGTATCCTAATTAGGTGAAATCTCTTACGACCGCCGTTTAAAGACTTTTGTGGGATCAATAAGCTCTACGAGTACCGTTGGCTGATTTAATTGACTAACGGTTGTTGAAACTTTGATTGCACCTAGTTTGTTTATGCTTGAGAATCTTCTCTTCTGATATAAGATTCACTCAAACTAGATCAAAGTATCGACAAGATCTTTAGAACTTTTGTTAGATCTAAAGACATCTTGTGATAATCCATTGTTAACAGACTCCGTTTTGTGTGTGATTGATCACAAGAGATTCAAGTGGTGTTGTGCAGGTATTTGAAGATAATAGAAGATTTGAAGATGAAGAATAATTCTAATTAGTTTTCGTATCTTGTGGATTTAGTGCACAAACCTTGATCGGCTGGGATCCAACTAGAATCGATTTATCTTTGTTAGATCTGATTGATTAGTTGCGTGATCGGTATTCTCTATATTTCTATTTGAGATCTATATTGATTGAGTGCGAATCTATACTTGACTATTTCGGTAGTTATAGTTAGATAGATTAAACAGAAGAGCCTTTGTCAGCGACTCATATATATCTTGTAGCAAGATTGATTGGAGTGGTTACCAAACAGATTCTTCCTTTGTTGTTTGGAATACGATCCAAAGGACTTGCTATTCACGTGTGTGACTCTAGAAGTCAAAGGCGCAGGGTCACTAAGGGAACTAAGTGGCTAGTGGTAGTCTGCTTGGTCTCAACCATATGAAGTTGGTATTAGATTTTGTATATAGGCTTAATTCTGAGAGTATTCAAAACTGGACTAGGTCCCGGGGGTTTTCTGCGTTTGCGGTTTCCTCGTTAACAAAATCTTGTGTTGTGTTATTTACTTTACTTCCGCATTATAATTATTTTATATTATAATAAAGTAAATACACTTGTGCGTTAATCCTAATTAATTGGTATTGATCTTATAGTAAATTGGTTCGGACTGTAACTATTATCAAGTGGATATCAAGTTGTTGTATAGTCTCGAATTTGTCCATAGACGATCACACTTGGTATCATACTTATAGGTTAAAACAAAAAGATTGTGGTGTATTTGGGTACCCTCGTCTTTTCATATAATCCTATTTGATTTTCGTTTAAATCAAATATCAAGGTGTGGAAATTTGTTTGCAATAGACAAGCTAGCTAACCTCACTAATCCGGAACTTAGGACTCCCGAAGAGCATCCTAGATTCTTAACCACCTCTCAAGAACGATTTTCAGAAGATCAATTAAGATCAGTTTTCAGATATATATATTGAGGAATCACAAAGTCTGAGACGAAGAGAACCGTGTGATTACTATCTATCTTGCCTGGAAGAGATTACGAAAACCTCGATAGCATAAAAGCAAGATCTGGATACACGAACTATCAAGGTAAAAATAGTCGGACCTGGCTTCACGAATCCCCAAAACGAGTCTTTTAGTCGTGTACCTTAATTATGTTTCTCGGAGGAAACCTAGGTCTATAGAGGACGACTCTATAATCAATTGGGACATAAAGTGTCAGGTATTGGATTTCCTAGTTGAAAGATCATCTCTATTTATAGATTTTCAAGGACCAGGGATTGCTTAGAATTCAATCTAAGATAATGTTAGAGCGTTGCTCGGTTGAACCCACCAAACATTGGTATGTCAAGGTTGGTTGTCATATTTTAGTATCAAAACTCATAATTCACTTGATTAGATTACTAGAGTCAACTTCATTATGTTATACTAGGAAGTCTAGAAATGTTGAGACATACAAGTATTACTCTGAAGACCTGAAGATTCCGAAGACGTATTGACACCAACGATAATATCATCCTTCCACTTGAGGTTAGTAATACATGACTTAACTTGTTTCTATTTTTATATCATAAGCTTTCAATTCGTTTTTGATTAAAAACATAACATGCAAAGTTATATATGTGAAACTTTGGTATAATAGACTTGATCATCATATTGAGATCAAAGTGTCAAGGAACAATATATATATCAATAGTGATAAGTGCTTTATATTGGTATATTTATTTGCGAAGTATAATGCTTATCTTTTGAACTTCGTAATTACGACATCGACATAATCTTTGTAACTCGTTATTAGATTGTGTAGTGAACATATGCTTGATTTCATACCGAGAAAACTATGTTTAATTACATGAGTTTAGGGAAGTAGCCATACAAACTTTTTCGTAGTCGAAAGGAAATCAAAAGGATTGATGATCGGGTTTTCATTAAAGATCTTAAGGTTGGACCGATCCTAACATATATTCGGAGTCAAGGTTGGACCGATCCTAACCTATATAGGGAATCAAGGTAGATACGATCCCTACCTATATTGGGAGTCAAGGTAGAACCGATCATAACTTGCTTTAGGTATCATGGTAGAACCGGTCCCAATAGGCAAAACCGATTTCTCTAAGTCACATGCACTTTAGGGTTTTTATGATTTGGAAATTGGATTTGCAAAATAATAAAATTCAAGATATCGACATAGTGAGTAATTTGAACACGTGCTGAAATATTATTTCTTAATTGTTCAAAGATATTCCTTGATACTCAAGATGAGATCCCAAACCGAAATAGTAGAAAATCTTTTTGAGATTTTTGAAATTAATATGTTTTGTTTTATGAGCAATTGAAATATATTTATGGAAATATATATTAGTTAAGCGCTAGCTAATATTGAGTTATCCATAAAAATTCGGTTATACAGTTGGATATTGGTTGGAATTCATAAAACCGAATCTTGGGCATATCTTAAGAATAACTCCGGTTATGGAAATTCCATGGTGTCAAAACTACCTTGGTCTATAAATAGTGAAGTTTTTTCTTTTTACAAACTTATCCCGAGCTAGGAAAATTTCATATTTGTTGTTTCTGGTTTACCGACTAACAGTATTCTCGTAATACTATCTTGGAGGGGAGAGTAACCTAATGAGGCGAAATCTCTTACGTTCATTATTTTAAAGACTTCTTTGGAATAAAGAAGCGTCTACTAGTACCGTTGGTGGGAAACTAGAATTCTTATTTTAGTTTTCAGTTATTGATTTGATTGACTAACAGTGGTTAGCTCTTGATTTGCACCTTGTTTGATTATTTTTGAGAGCCTTCTCTTCTAACATAAGGTCATTCAAACTAGATCGGAAGTTTAACATTGACTTGTGATCATCCATTGTTAACATACACCATTCTGTGTGTGATCGATCATAAGTCAGGAATCAAGTTTGTTATTCTGTAGGTACAGAAGATTATTGAAGATATAAGACAAGAAGATTTTTCTTATTGGTTTTGTATATTCGTGCACAAACTTGATCGCCTGGGATCCGACTAGATCTAGTTTATCTTTTGATAGACTTATTATTGACTAGTCGTATTTAGATCGACAAACTATCATTTGGTGGTACTCATCAGTATCCGAATATGGTGGTTTTGTTTGACTAGATTTGATTAACTTGCTTAATTCAAATCTTGGAAGATCTAAACCCGATTTTAAATTGAAAAGACTTTGTCACACTCAACATACATATCTATGATTGGTTTCCATAGATATAAGAGTGGTTACCAAACAAATAAGTCCTTTACTGTTTGGAAGATGATGGAAAGGGTTGAGTGCTTAAAGTTATCAGAGAGACTGGAGCAACTTAAGATAGTGAACTTTATCTTAGGATTCACATGTATTATCCAGATTGGTTGTAGGCTCATGGATACTGAGGAAACTAGGTAACTAGGGGTAGTTTACTTGCTCTCAACTATACGAAGTTGGTAGTGTCTTTGGATAGCGGCTTAATTATGCGAGTATTCAAAACTGGACTAGGTTCCGAGATTTTTCTGCATTTGCGGTTTCCTCGTTAACAAAATCTTGTTGTGTGCTTTTACTTTACTTTCCGCATTATAATTTGTTTAAGTTATAATTAAAGTAATTGCACTTGTACGTTAATCCCAAGCACTTGATACTGAACCTAAAGTAAATCGGTTTTCTACCGTAACTATTATCAAGTGATTGTCATGTTGTTGTATTGTCTCGACTTGTTTTTCCATAGACGATCACACAAGGTATCAGACTAATAGGTTGATATCGAAAAGATTGTGGTGTACTTGGTTCCCTCGTCATTTCAGATAACTTGAGAATCAAGCAAACACTTTTGGTCTTGAAAATACAATAGAAGAATATACACTAGGAACAGGTTCTGGAACCGTGTATAATGATTGTTCGGTTTGGAAAATATGCCAAAGAACTAAAACAATTTTATGTTCATTTAAACACCTAAGAATTTAATCATGATGCACACACATAAGTGTTTGAGTGATCAATGAAGTCTTAGGAGTGTTTGAGAGAGTTCTAGTAATGCTAAACATATTTAAAAATAAGTCTTTGGACATATACTAAAACTTAAACTGGGATAGTTAGTAAAACGGTTCGTGAACCGTTAGGCTTGTTCACGAATCAGGGTGCAACGGTTCGTGAACCGGGCACCAACCCTACAAGACTACCGAACTCAATTGACCACCGTTCGTGAACCGGGTTCGTCAATCGCTAGCCTTTAAAGCCAACTTTCAAATTTCAGTTCACAACGGTTCGTGAATAGTCCCCATCTGAACTTGCGGTTTGCGGACTAGTTCGCCAACCTTTCTGTTTTTCAGTAACTCATATATCTATGGTTTGCGAACTAGTTCGCCAACCTACCCTGAGTAGAAATATCAGTAAGTTCAATATTTCTCTCTTATGATGTTTGAAATATTCCCGCATGATAAAATCATTTGCGTGGGCAATTTTCAATTGATCCACAAATTAATTCATATAATAAATTGTTTAGAACAAATATTTTAAGGATCGTCGCACATGTTCGCTTAGAATCATATTTTGAGATTTTTAACAAGACAAGACAAGTTTGATTTGAAACTTCTTCTTTGTAAATCTACTAGAAGTCCATATCAACAAGATAGAATGGTAATATAGTGAGTAAAATAAAATGGTTCAGTCTTCACATACCTGATACAGAAGTTATCCAAATGTCTTCGTCGATCTTCAGTCTTCAAGGGTGATGTCTGATACTCAACTACCAAATTCTAACCTAGTCTGAGACTTGACTTGGTAGATTAGAAATTAAGATATAGTTTTGATCATCTAACATTGGTTGAGTCAGCCTTGCTTTGGTTTTCTAGAATTTCCTCCCGATTAGGATTTATTAGTGTATGCCAAAGCTGCTCGAGACCATTACTGAGCGATCTTAGAAAAGAGACGGTTCAGGTCGTTTGATTAGTGAAAAGTCTAGTAGTTCTGTTCCTAGAAACGAGGATCTCGAAGACCTTTAGAGAGCCCTGTTTTGGGAAACTTTAATTTTGAAAGCTTGAAATTGTGTGAAGAGGTTACTTCTAGTGCTTTGATACTGCTAGACATGGCAACTTTAAAATCTTTGTTGAATCCTACTAGGACCTCTCGTCCCCGTGTATCAAGTTAGCTTACACTGAAGCAAACTATGAGATGAAACCTAGGACCATACAGATATGCTCCCAGTATTTTTAGGGAAAAAAAATATGAAAACCCCTATTTTCACGTTAGTGAATTCGAGAAAATCTGTAGGAGCATTAAGATTAAAGACTTAGATGATGATGCGTTGAAACTTAAGTTATTTCATTTTCCCTGAGAGACAAAGCCAAATCTTAGCTATATAGTAAATTTGTAGGAGCATTAGGATTAAAGACTTAGATGATGATGCGTTGAAACTTATGTTATTTCCTTTTCCCTGAGAGACAAAGCAAAATCTTAGCTATATAGTTTAACTTCCGAGTCAATTGAAACATATGAACAACTTACATCTGCCTTTTTACAGAAGTTTTCCCTAGGCATAAAACATCATTTACTAGGCAGCAGATTTGCATATTTGCTCAATAAGATGAAGAATCTTTATATAGGCATTTAGAAAGGTTCAATTATTTACCATCACAATGTCCTCATCATGGTTAGAAAAGTAAGGCTAGTTAAGATCCTCTATGAGGGTTTAGATTATTCGATAACAATCATGGTTGAGTCTTTATGCACATGTGGGTTTGAAAATAAGACTGTCGATGGTGCGATGACATTTCCGGAATGAAATCCCCAAAAAAACTAGCAATGGGAATATAATAGGGAATCCCATAAAATAATTTTTATAAGCAGAGATAACGTCAATAGGGTAGATGAACTTTCGAATTATATGCCAAAATTGTAGAAATATGAAAAATGTTAGAAGCGTTAGAATTGAGTCAATCTAGTTGTGGAATAAATCCCAAGTCATTTTGGGAAGGACAAACTGTTGAAGAGAGGGCCCATGCTATTTATAATAATACTAAATTCGATAACCATCAGAAGTTCGACCCATATTCAGAAACCTATAATCCTGGTTGGAGGAACCATCCTAATCTTTCATGGTCCGAGGGACGGAATCAGGGTCAGACTAATAATACTCAAGTTCCACTAGGGTTTAGTTATCCCAAGAACCCACTAGAGACAACATATTCTCAAAACCATTTAAAGAAGAAGATGACTAGCTTAGAGGAATCTCTTACTATGTTAGCTCTAAACACTACCAAATTTCAACAATCGGTTCAACAAACTCTACAGGATAACCGTCATACTTTGCAAGATAACACTCGAGCTATTGCAAATCTAGAAACTTAGGTTGGTTAAATCTCCGAGTCGTTGAGAGAAAGAGAAATATGCAAGTTTCCTAGTCAACCACAACCCAATCTTAGAGGAGTTCATGAAATAACTTTAACTGGTAGAAAACATCAAACCATTTAAATTCGATAATTATCCTTAGGAGCGGTAAAATGGTAGAAAATAAGGTATCCATGCCTCATAGTGGACATATTGTGGATCCACCTTATACTTCCCAAGAGGAGCTAGTAGCTGAAAAGACTGACAAAGTCTCTAATGATGCCAATGCGGTTCCTGATAGGTCCGATTTTGTGTCTAGAGCCCCGTATCCACAGTTGTTAGTTCCAACAAATAAGGAGTCCAATTTTAATGATATAATGAAATTTTTTAAGCAAGTTACCATCAATTTTCCGTTATTAAATGCAATTAGGCAGATTCCTACTTATGCCAACTTCCTTAAAGCTCTTTGTAAGCGAAAGCGAAAGCTTAATGTCCACAAGAAAGCCTTTTTAGCTGGTCAAGTATTAAATCCTTCTGAACCAAACACCCCCTAAGTATAAAGAACCTAGATGCCCCACTATATATCGTGTGATCGGTAATCACTTGGTTGATAACGCATTGCTTGACTTAGGAGCTAATGTTAACTTACCCTCGTATCACGTGTACAACCAGCTATGTTTTGGTAAGTTAAAACCGACCAAAATGACACTACAATTAGCAGATAGGTTTGTCAAAGTCCACCGTGGTGTCATAGACAATGTTCTGATTGAAGTTGGTATGTTCATATATCCAATGGATTACATTGTTCTAGATACCCAGCCTGTTTATGATCAAAGTGCTCAAATACCGTTGATTCTAGGTCGTCCTTTTTTAGCCACATCTAATGTTGTCATCAACTGTAGAACCGGACTTATGAACATATCTTTTGGTAATATGACTACTGAACTAAATGTCTTTAATGTTACTAGACAACCTTCTGAGATCGATGATTTAGAAGTAGTGAATATGATTAACACTTTAGTTCAGTATCATTGGCATAATAATTTACTTGGTGATTCCTTAGATGAATTTGATGATATCATTCTCCTAAATTATATTTGTGACCAGTCTCTATAAGAATCTCTCGAGTATTTTTTAGACTCTAAGGACCTGGAAGTTCAAGCAATAGTTTTAGGTATTTCTAAAAGTAATGATTACCCTAAGTTTGGTGGTCGCGATGATTTTTTGTGATCGTCAAGTATCCCTACCGGAAGTCCCTAACTTGAGGCTCGACCTTTGTGTATCTAAGGTATTACTTGAGTCTCGTTAGACTCTACAACCTGATCCTGCTGATACTGTCCAGGAGGAAACCCATCTATTAGAGACCCGTCGTTCGGATGAACCTGTTTATCGAGACACTCATATGAATCTCAATTAGGCGCCCCATATAAACCAAGTTGTCTTGAGAGAAACTTTAGATAAGGTTGTGCTCCTTCTGTTCATTTTTCTGATCCAATGCAATTATCTTATATTTGTGCCAACTCTATTTAGTTATGATGACCTGCAGTTGTTATGTATATTGGTATATGATTTTGAAAGGTGGCTAGTTATTTTGTGGTATTTGATGTCTGGTTGAAGACTTTAAACTTAGCACCTCTTGGGAGGTAACCCATGCTCATGCGACACGGTAATTTCTTTCCTTATTTTTTTCTTCTTCAAGTGGTAACAGTTTCTCCTTGTTCATACTTTTAATTTCATCTTTAGAACATTGAGTACAGTGTTAGATTTAAGTTTGGGGGTATGTGAGAAACTTTTAGTTGCAATTTGAAACTCCAGAGTCTAGAAGCTTGTGCCTATTCAGGATAGCACTAACCAATTTAAGTGCATGGAAAAATCTTGGTTGTAAGAGTTGAGGGACCCAACTAAAGGGTTTATTCTTCCCCGTATGCTCATACTTATTATCAATCCATTCATTGTTGGATTGCATAAATTTCGAATTGGGCATGGCCAGTAAAGGAAGCTAACCAAATTTCAAGTTAGGAGAGCTTGTGTAAGCCACTTGCACCACAAGGATGATGCATGGAAAATATGACCTGCGTCTGGCTGATGTTCCATTGACACAAGCAAGACCACTACATGCATTCAAATCAATACTGAAGTGAGGTAAGGAAGATGAAAATAGGCTTGCAATGGCTTATGTGATAGTCCAAGGCATGACCAATGCATGGAAAATGCTCGGAAGAATAGATTGCATGCTAAATGTATCACCATTAGCCTTTATAGCCTTTCACCCTTAGGAGGACAAGCGTAAGTTGGAAAGTTGTGGAGCTACGTACATAAACTATGTTTCGAGTAGTTACAAAGAAAAAAAGACGTGCATTTTTCTGGCAAGATTTGGAGCTTTACGGCTTGGTCACTATGTTACGAGTAACGTATCTAGGAGTTTCGGCTTGTTGAGCATAACTCCGGAGGCGTTATTTTCCGGTCTGTCATAGTTGGTATCAGAGAAAGTTCAGAGATAACACTATGGATTAGGGATTGTGCGTATTGAACTCGTCAGTGTTAGCTCGTAATGTGACTACAAATATTTTATTGAAAGGTGAATGAATCAATTGGAAGAGTAGACCATCTGTTGTGCGAGACGAAAATTCGTAAATGTTATGCCAGTTACTTTGTAAATCATGTTTGACTTAGACAAGTACTATGAATTTAAAGGGCCTTAAATGATGACCACCTCCAAGATAGTTGGTTACCAGGAAGATCGTTCAGGACGATAATAGATAACGGGACTGATAATCCTCACATGTTTAGAATGGTGTGAGTTTTCGTGTCGGCTAGGTCCATTACCTCGGTGGCAACTAGAAGACCGTTTAGAATAATGATTTGTATCTTACTTCTCTGGCAGTATAGTTTGGTCCTCACAGTACTGTGCTGAGAATTTCTTGTCATATTCGATGACCCTTGCCAAACTATGAACTTTGGGGATTCCCGAGTGTTACAGTATGAGACTTGCACTTAGGATCTCGTGTTGAGAAGTCCTTTGGAATTTCCTGAGTATGTGGTATAAGATATAAGATTACGGATCCAAATCGATATTCTCTGTAGCATAAGGACTCTCTTAGGAGACGCATACTCTCTTGTTCAAGACAAACTGAAGAAAACTTATGCGATTTCTGAGCATTATGGAATCAGACATATGCTCAAAAGATCGAAATCGCTGAAGCTTGTCTAAGATAAATTTTATTTTGAACTTCGAGATGAAGTTATATAAAGGGTAAAATAGTGTAACACACGCATATTTTGTACGACACGTGCTCAAAGATACGTCACTGAATGAGATTAAGCTTCATCTAAGGCCTGTGCTGCGTACTATGAGATGCGTCATTTGAGCACTCCTCAAGCCTATGATGCACACTTAGTAAAGTGATACATCTTGTCCCAAAGTTCGCCATTTGAAATTATGTGTACAAAGTGGTGCACTGCTGGGAGAAATGCATCAACTCGAACATGTGATGCACACTTTGCAAAACTGGTATATCAGCTTGGATTATGATGCTATGGAATCATTATCCACGTCATTTACTGAGAGAAGTGATATTAACGAATGAAGCTTCTCAAATGAAGCATCGACATGCTTTTCCCTTACCTGATGATGCAATATTTACCCATGTTGCTTACTAGTGAAAGCATTAACGGTGCGACGACACCATTATGCTATGATCCTTACTCCTTTAAAACAACATTATATCTATGAAGCTTACGAGAGGAAGCATTATGATGCTGTCGCATCGTATGCCTGCCGCAAAATCAAATTGACTTAGTACATGGAAAATATCTCCCAAATCCTTATATGTAGAAACTTCGGTAAGACATACACATAGAGCAGGTGTTGGTTAGAAATTGATGATGCTTACTAAAAGAAGCATGATTGTCGCTATGATTCTTACCCAATAAAGCATCACTGTTGCTAGGAATCTTATCCAAAAAAGCATCATTGTTTGTATGATGCTTACTCAAGGAAGCATTACTAAAGATTGTTGCGAAAAAAGGTGGACTTGGTACAGGAACTCTACTCCTAAATTTATATTTATAAAATTGTCAACAAAACATATATAGGGTGGTGCATTAAGAGTAAATGCATTTCTAAGTTATAAAGCTTACCCGAAGAAGCATAATTAATGTGAAAGCATTAATATGCCATGTTGGTTACCCGAGGGAGGATCAGTTATGCACAATTTTGTGCGTATCTTGTGAAAGACCCTTTAACCTATACGGACTAGGCTTTTCTTGGCCTTTTTCCTTGCAACACGAGTTGGATTTAGTTACTAGTCCTGACGTTGATGAACTACGATCTGTGCTTGATCCCTTCGAGTTAAGGAGCAAGGTACGTAGATAACCACAACGATTTGCAATATTTGTAGTCCAACACCTTGTCGCCCATACCATCTAATTGCGAGATGACTGTGACAAACTTGATGAGGTATTTTGCAGTTTATTCCTTAGAGCTCATCTTTTTTATCAATCCATTCATAGTTGGCTTACACCAATTGCGAATTGGGTATGGATGGGAAATGATGCTAACCAAATTTCAAGTTAGGGGACCTTGCGTAAGCCATTTATATCACAAGGAAGATGCAAGGCAAGAGTCGCATTATCCCGGCTAATGCATCATCCTTGAAACGAGCAAGATCAATGCATGCATTCAACTTGATGAAAACCAGGTAAGAAAGCTAAATATAGGCTTGCAATGGCCTATGTGAAAGTCCAAGGAACGACCTATGCATGGATAGATCTCAGAAGATTGGTATGCATGCTAAATATATCACCATAAGCTTTTATGGCCTTACACCATTAGGAAAATAAGGGAAAATTGGAACAATGTGGAAACACATACGTTTAACTACGTTTTGAGATGCATGCTTGCAAAGAATGCTTAAAAAGGAAAAATAATGTGCATTTGCCTGATAAGCGTTGGAGCTTTACGACCCAGTCATCGTGTTATAAGTGACTTATCGGGGAGTTTTGGCATGCCGAACATAGTTTCAGAGGCATAATTTTCGGGTCTGTGCCAAAAGATTTCTTAACTCAAGCTTGTGGGGAATTACCATAATTTTATAATTTAAATGAAGCATATGTGGTTCAACGGTTTGGTGCCTTTTCTAATAGACAAATAGTAAAAAAAAAAAAAAAAAAATTTAATTAAAAGTTTAATTTTTTTCTAGTTTCTATCACACCAATCATTATTTGAAATTATGAAAAGAGAGTAACAAAACACAAATACCCTTAATATTTCTACTTGTATAACAAAGAAATATCGGGGTTTTTCTCTTCTCATTAAAGTGTCTACATAACAGATGCATCTTATTTTTTTCAGGGATATAATTGGCAAGCAAACTTAGATATAAAATATATCTAAAAAACCGTGCCTTAGAATTTTTCAAATTTTATCTTGTTCTAAATCTTTTAAAGAGAACTACACAACGAGTACAAACAACAATATCAAAGTTATTTTTTTTACAAAAAAGTCGGAGACGATTATTCTTTTAACCAAATTATGCAACCACCACAGATGATGCATAACACATTGTGAACATACCACACAAAAATGCATAACACAATATGCAACCACATTTTGTTTAACATCCATTAATTTGGTTTTGCAACCAGTAAAACGATGTATATGCTTAAAAAATAACATTTTAACTAAAAAAGAAGAAGATGTATAACGAATTATGTAGCCACCACAAAAGATGCATAACTCTTATTCAGCCGTATTTCAATTTGTGAATCAGCTAATTATATGCAACCACTAAAATGATGTATATGCTTAAAAAATAACATTTCAACAAAAAAAAGTGGCACAATTATGCAACCATTTTCTCTACTATGCAGCCATTTTTTGATTGATTTTACTGCTAACAAAAAAAGTTGATGCGTAATGAGTTATACAACAATTTTTTTCTTCAGAATATAATAAATTATGCATCCATTTTCTCATAATAATAGACGACACGTTTTTTTTTTAAATTTCAGCGCTAACAAAAGAGGATGCAAAATAAGCTATCCAGTTATTTTCTCGATTGCACAATAAGTTACACAGGCATTTTTTGTAGCTACATTACAGGTTATGCAGCCACTTTCTGGTTGATTTCAGTTTCTCAGATACATAAAGGTTCTGCAGCCATTTCGATAGGTGCATAGCATATTATGCAGACATTTTTTCATTTCAGTGTGAACAAAAAAATGTCTACATAATGTGTTAGTGCATCCATTCCTTAATTGCATAACAGGTTATGCAGACATTTTTAGCTGCATAATAGATTGTACATCTACTATTAAAAAAAAAACTTACACTTTTAGAAAGAATGATAAGTCAAACAATTACAATATGAGAAATACATTTAATTGGTCATTGACAACACAGTAATAAAATCAAATAAAAAATGAAATAATGCTAGTAAGTAAGCACCTCCTCTCCAATGACATCGTCGCCGCCAGCAGCACCACAGTTGCAACCACCGCCTCCTCCATGATATCCTTTGCCACCTCCATCTCCGCCTTAAAAAAATGATTGCGTAACAAATTACATAGTTAATTGATCTGCAAGACAGGTTAGGCAAATTAAGGTATCTGCATAACTTGGTTAAGAAAAATTGATCTGCATAACCGGTTACACAAATTAAGGTACCTGCATAACTTGGTTAAGAAATTCATGATTCAAAATACATTGTCACAGTTATGTACTAAAATTGGGAATTGACCTGCATAACCAGTTAAACACCCTTTAAAGATGGCTATATAACTTGTTATGCACCTTTTCAATTTGATGCATAACAAGTTATGCAACTATCTTGATCTACATAACCTATTATGCACCCTTTAAAATTGGCTGAATTACACTAAACTACACAGATTACCACTAAATGAGAGGCACGCGAAAAAGATTTCCAAATTACAAGTATCTAATTAAACAAAGTTAAGGAAATAACACTAAAAATTGCATCATTCCTTCAACTATTATTCCTACTTACATAACATAGTCTGATACTCCATACATTTTGTATTAGAGGTAACATCTATAATTAAAGATTGAAGAACTCTATTAAAGAATGCGCGATTGGGGATACTTGAACTAATTGGGGGATATAAATTACTTCCCCCAACCAATAGTGTCTGCTTAGGGGTGTTTTTTTGGGGGGGGGGGGGGTGGAATACTAAAATACCCTTCCCTCAAAATAAAAATAAAAAAACAAAATCAAATCCCCCATTTCCATCTTCATTTCTTATTAATCTTTTTTAGGGTTAGGGCTTTGAAACCTAAATATTCCCCACTCCCTTTCAAATTCTCTTCTCCTTCTCTGCCGGCTCCTCACTTTGAAAACTTTTTTTTTTTTTTTTTTACATTCAGAAGTGATGAAGACCATGCCAGAAGTGATGAAGACCATGCTGGTGGTGATGAAGACCATGCCGGAAGTGATGAAGACCATGCTGGCAGTGATGAAGACCATCTCGGAAATTATTATTTTTACATCGCCGGAAGTGATGAAGACCATGCCGGAATTGATGAAGACCATGTCGGCACTAAATGCCGGCATGCTCGATAGAAATCTATCAATGCCGGTAGTCAAGTGAAAAAAAATTCAATTTTCTGGATACTTTACATCATGTGCCGGTAAAGAAATTTAAGCAACATACTATGCCATTAGTAGTACCGGCATGCTCGATAATTAACTGACTGCGCCGGCAGTGGACTTTTCAAAACCATAAAAATTTCAAAACGGAATAGGTTTTTTCGACATAGTGGCAAACATTTATGAAAATTTCCAACAAATGCCGGCATGGTTTTTTCGGTTGAATACAATGCCGGCTTGCCTTTTAAAATGGGGGATATTGCTGGCCGGCATGGACGTAGTATGAATACAATACCGGGAATGCTGCTGCCGACATTGTATTCATACTACGTCCATGCCGGAACCGAGCTATTTCAGCTGCAACAATGGTGGATTCAAAGAAGAAAAAAATCAAATTTTCAACACATTGGCACCTTTACCTGAGTATTGGGAGTGCTTGTACAATCATCCTCCATTTTTACCAAAAAAAAGTTCCCTCTCAAAAAAATTTCCCTCCTTCTACTCTCACCTCACTCACCCAAATACAAATAAAAACAAACACTAATCATTTATCAAATAATCTTATGAATTTACTAATTATAATTAAGCACTAATCCTGATTAGTGAGGGGTAGATTAGATATTAGGTAAAATACTTAGATAAGGGGTGACCCTGATTTGATAATTGGATCCAGGTTTTGTCCTTTTCCTCTATCCCCCAATTAGATTGAGTATCCCCCAATCGCGCGTTCCTATTAAATGCAGCATAAAAAACTATATCAAACAATAATTATAAAACCAAATACAACTGATATGGTAAGCACAAAATTTTATATGCATTAGTGATGCAATTTTTTATGCGTTAAATACAAAAATCTTTTGGCTAAATGCAATTCTTACACCCGATCTGATTTTGGTCTCGGGCGTGAATGCAAGAAAAAATTGTGTGCAAGTGTGCAATTAATCATGTTTCATCCCAGTGACAGACATCTTCATTATTTGGATACTTGAAATTTGATACAAATAAATTGTACAAATAAATACTTATATCTGTTTATAATTATGACCTCCATACTTAAATGCTAAAGACAACCTATATAAAACACTGATTCCTTATACGATGAGAATACATTGATTGAAAGCAGAATGACAAAAATTGTTAGAGCAATGCTCGGTTGAACCCACAAGTTTTATTGTCTCAAGCTTGTTGTCAATGTTAGTTGATCAAATTTATATCTTGATTTCTAGTCTACTAAGTCAAGTCTCGTACTAGGTTAGAATTTGGTAATTGAGTATTGTTGATGGTGGACTTTTGACGAGGGATAAAATTGTAAAATGCCAAGTTTTATATATTTCTGACTCGGTTTCAGACGAATATATGAAATTCATATTTATAATTTGGACATGAAAGCTCATGTCAAAAAGATCTCTGAATGATCATGTAACCTCATCAAAACATAAACATATGACGAAAATATTGGAACCTCCCCGACTGAGCTCTTGATATTCCATATATTTCTATATACTTCTCAGCTCAGTATTCACTTCTATATAGAATCAAAAATGATTGGACGGTTCCTAGACAGATTTCCTGCTCGTATAAAGCGAAAACGTCTTCAGGAGGTCGTAATGTTCCCTGACTATATAGAATACATATGTATAAAATCTTAATGATTGGACGGCTCTAGACAGATTGCTTGCTAGTATAGAGCGATAACATCTTCAGGATGTCGCAACGTTCCCTGACTATACAAAATAAATGTTCTTAACGAGTATGATGCTTCCACTATCTCCTCGATTCTCGAATAAATATAATGCTCCTAGATATATTGCATGCTAGTATAGAGCCATCAATTAATTAATTATAGTCCAATATTCATCAATTGAATTCCTAGAAAATAATATATTTTCATCACAATATTTCATTACTTCAATTCACGGTTTTCTCAGCTGAATTCCATGGATTAGTAATAGATATTCACTTTTTGGGCATAAGGGCCACCACCGAGTAATCCCGAGAAAATCGTGCGAGTGTACTTAGTAATAATGCACGAACGAGCATCCAAAATATGGACGATATAAGGATATATGGAGAACTACGCAAAATAGGAAAGGAAAATAAATAAGAAAAGAGGCGCATGGACCGGGCCCACCAGCCGGCCAGCTATGTCGTGGCCGCGGACGGTCCCACGCCTCCACTTCTTTTATTTTAGTATTATTCTACAACTCTTGAACTCCCACATTCGTGCAAACTCTTAGTTTTCCATTTAAATTTTTTTTGCTCAGTTCTACCAAAAAGCCTAGTCCCACGATTATTAGGTCTTTTTACATATAAATATTAAAATATTATTATTTAAATATTATAATAATATTGGACGTGCGAGAAAAGTCCTACTTGCTCATTCATGCAAAAATTGAGAGTTTCAGTCAAGATCATACTCTTCTGAAAATACAAAATATTGCACAAGTATCAACCAAAAATACCTGAATTCTCAGGAATGGACGCACGTCCAACATGGTGGCCGGGCACCACCATGACCGATCCAGTTGGCCATAATGCCCGTCCGGTCTCATACTCCTTGATTATTTTGGATAATCCTCCACTTTGAATGATCCTCCATATCTTGGATATTTCTCCATATTTTGGTGAATCCTTCTCCCCCAGTTGGACAATTCTCCATACACCCCAGCTGGTCTCTCCACCACCAATTGTCGATCCTAATT
>JAJJMB010017528.1:695094-747355 GCA_023531105.1 Papaver atlanticum
CAAAGACCAGTGTTCAAGTATCAATCAATTTCTATCAACAACTAAAGGTTGGATTTACCAATTGATTGAACTACGCACAACCTATGATATTTCAATTATATAAACAAATATAATGCGGAAAAGAAATAACACGGAAACCATAAATCTTGTTAACGAGGAAACCGCAAATGCAGAAAACCCCCGAGATCTAGTCCATATTTGAACACCACATTGTATTAAGCCGCTACAGACACTAGCCTGCTACAAGTTAACTTCGGACTGGAATGTAGTTGAGCCCTAACCAAGTCTCACACCGATTAAGGTACAGTCGTGTTTCTTACGTCTCGGAATCCCAGCAGGACTCTACGCACTTGATTCCCTTAGCTGATCTCACCCACAACTAAGAGTTGCTATGACCAAAAGTTGAAGACTTATAAACAAATATGTCTCACACAGATAAGTCTATTCCGATAGATAAATCTGTCTCCAACATAAGTACCTATGAAGTTTTGTTCCGTCTTTTGATAAATCAAGGTGAACATGAACCAATTGATGATCCGGTCTTATATTCCCGAAGAACAGCCTAGAAATATCAATCACCTCACAATAACTTAACTATATGGTAGTAGAAGAAGTTATTATGGAGTCACAAAGAATGAGACGAAGAGCTTTGTGATTAGTTTTTATATCTTACCTACCGGAGATAAATCTCGAGTAAATCTTAGAGAAGATAGTACTCAATACGATAGAACAAGTAAGATCATAACACGCAACTACAGAGAAAATAGTTGGGTCTGGCTTCAGAATCCCAATGAAGTCTTTAAGTCGTTAACCTATAATGGTTTTAGGAAAAACCTAGGTTAAAGGAGAATCGACTCTAGTCACAACTAGTATCACACATAAGTGTGGGGATTAGGTTTTCCAGTTGCTAGAGTTCTCCTTTATATAGTCTTCAAATCAGAGTTTGATAGCTTAGAAACAAAGCAATTAATATTCACCGTTAGATGAAAACTTGATTTAAGATTCAAGCTAAGTTTGCTTAAAACCAAAGCAATATCTCTCCACAGTTAGATGGCCTTAGATTGTTACACACAAATGAAACATACCTTCATTTAGATATGGGTAACCGTTCCTAAACGTGTATATTGAGTTGGCTCAATAAAAGTTAATCGAAGTTATCCATATGAACACTTTTGTATTAACCACATTCATCTAACACTTCTAGATCAAATGATAATCAAATGAATCTAATTGTTTTACTCATACAGTTGTTCAATTGTTTATATTCTCATAAAAGTATACAAGACACAATTGAAACAAAATCGGATTTGATTCATGATTGTACAAAGTACTTATTCAAGAATCAATTCATGAACATTAAGCCACGGTTTGCAAAGATTGCATTCCTTAATTTATAAATGTATTTGTTCATGAATATGAAATCATACTTAACCGATTTTAGAACTTTAACCACTTAGTTTGCAAACGGGTACGCAAACTTAAGTTCCAAACTGTGGTCTTGTCCGACAGTTCGCAAACCGGTATGCATACTGTCGTCCCGGACCTAACTCAAGTAGAACCGTTCGCATACTGGTATGCATACTTGGTTCCAAAACTTTAACAGTTAAAACTGTTCGCATACTGGTATGCAAACTTGGTTTCCGGACCCGAATCATGCTACAACAGTTTGCATACTGGTATGATATTGTGCTATATCCAGACAAAGGTTAATTGTTCTTAACTCCCATTTCAATCATTGAAACATCCTTAGAAGACGACAATAGCTGTCTCACACAAACTATTAGCTTATAAGTAATTTTCAAGTTATCGAATGATCAATACGAAACATTCCGAGTCGACATCAAATGACTGTCTCACACAAATCATGTAAGATGTTTCAAGGTAATTTTCACATGATCATCTTTTGACTTATTATTTAGTTTCCAACAAATAATGAGTTTCCAACTAAACTCGTCAAGAATAATGATGAAGCTAGTTAAAGCAAAAAGCTTCTAACACATATTTCGAGAAATATATAAGGGAGTTAAACTCATCTCGAAATATCAAATGTGTATAATGTAAAAGTCTATTTAACTATACGACTTAGTCTCAATAGGAGATAGAATAAAATAGACTTTTGAGTGATAGATAAGTTTTAGTCTCCACATACCTTTTGTTTATGAAGTTCCTCCAATCTCTCCTCAGTAGATCTTCGTCTTCAATCGATGAACGCCGTGAAATCTAAAGCTCAACTACACATTCTATCCTAATACGAGACACAGTTATAAGTAGACTAGAAATCAAGACTTATAATTTTGATCACCTAAACTTGACAAATAAGCTTGAGATAGCAACGCTTGCGAGTTCGATCGAGCAGTGCATTAACAATCTCCCCCTTTGTCAATTTTAGTGACAAAACTATCAATGCATATGGATTACAAAATAAATGAACTTTGTAGCTTCTCATCGAACATGCTTGATTTCCTTGGTTCTTCAACATTCCTTGAATTCTTCGTCTCTCCAAGTACTTCAGTGATTCTGAACGTGTTCAACTCAGCATCATTTTCGTTGAAGATCCGTAGCCATAACAATAAGAAAGCAGTTGTTCTCAATTATTGTTATACAGTGTCATAGTATTATTACACAGCATCAAAGTTCAATTGTATCACAATTTTGACAATAATACTACGGTGATATGTATCACTCCCCCTTAGTCAATACTTTATCTCAAAATGAAAACCACTCCCCCTTACATAATGATCCGTAAACCATATGTTTGTAGTGTGAACTACAAAATAATTCTCCCCCTTTTTGTCAATATAAATTGGCAAAGGTACGAAAACTAGAGGGATCATAATGAAATTCTCAAAGAGATTATTCATGACTATAAGAGAACATATCAACTTGGTTTCGATGATATCACATAGTCGAACTTAGTGTATTCATCAAGGAGTTTATAAAGATACAAGATAACTCCTACAATATTCCACAGCCGCACTCCCCACAAAGATTTGGCAATTAAGCACAAGTTCAATTAAGAACTCCCCCCCTAAAATGTCATTCCCGAAAGAACAATAAGAGCGACCTTACTTTTACAAGAAAATAAGGATTTCTTTGGACATTAACAAATTACTTGAAACATGAATTTGTATCCAGAAAACTCGAATAAATTAACCACAATAAGACCTTAATGATTAATTTAATCAGAAATGCTCTATTTTATTAAACTTACGGATCCATACAGTACTTTCACATAAAAGTGGATCAGGGAAAGATCAATATTGCGGAATATTCAAAAGTTCATTATATCTTTTATTAATATTTGCATAATGACATAATAGACTTGACTTTTGACATATCTGAGATAATCATAGTTCACGGACGTAAACACACATATCCCATAATATTTTTGCAATATATAAAACCAATAAAGATTAATACTGCAAAATCATCTTACAAATAACTTAGAATTTAAATAAATAAATATAAAACATTGCAAGATGAAAATCGTTGGCAATAGCTATGTGTAATCACAATATTTGCTATTCCAAACCCTGATTATCCTTCTTAAAAACACAGGAATAAATTTTCATCAGAAGTTTCCTAGACATTATTTAAGCAAGAAACAAGTCATTTCACTTACTTTGAAGACTCTTCTCATATTCCCTATAATCATCAAGCTCATCTTCGATTAGATCAATCCTGGATTCGAGATTATCCATCTTGTCCTCAAGTCTTTTGGTTAAAGATTCGAGCTCACTCTTCAAGGCACGTACTTGTTCCAAGATGAGATTCATAGTAAATGAGAGCTTATCAAAATCAGAGACAGTGGGATTCACCTCAGAAGAGGAATCACGCTTGTCTTGACACATCTCATTATCGGAAGAATCAAAACGAAATTTCTTAGAGGGAAAGAGAATAGTCCATACATCATCTTCTTTACTGGAAAGACTTGATGAGGACATGATAGAAAAAGATAAATGAAATGCTTGCTTGAAGGAATGAAATTTTCCAGCTTAAAAGGAAGAGGATATGGAATAAATTCCAAAAAGACCCTTTGACCAAAACCCTAACAGAATTTGGATATCCCCAAAAGGACTTTATTAGGTAAACCGTTTATACACGGAAATGGTTCTTAGCTCAATAACAGGAATTAGAGCACAAGAAGGAGAGACAAAAACAAGTCAGCAGAAAAGCAACAAAATCTTTTCACATCCCTCTTGAAGATTATGGTCCTTGTCCAAGGGAAAAACAAGAACAATCTTAGAACCTATTACAAATTGTAATTTCTCACCATCCAATAAAGGATCGGGTGCATTCTCATGACAGAAAGATGATTTCGTTATTCCTTGTTTCTGATTTCTCTTTATGGAGGGAAGATCAAGAGATATCTTCCTTTCCTGCAATGTTCTGAAAGCCCTGTTTATCGATTTTCGCAAACTATAAATGGTTCTAACAATCTCTTTCGAAAGTGATATAGATTTCTTATGATATTTTCTTTTCTCCTTCATATAACGTAAATTAATAGAATAAGATTTTTCAAGAACCTTCGTGCAAACTGTCTCTGGGTAATCCTAGTTTTTATACAAGGGAGATAAATGATTTGTCGTGTCATTGTATTTTATCATGTCTTTCTCATTACAAGAGAGGTTTGAGTATGACATATTTTCAGGAGTAATATGCTGATTGGGTTTAAAGGAGTTTATCGAAGATAATCGATTCTTCTTCTTAAAATCACGATTGCGAGATGTCGCATTCTGTTGTCTTAATTTTTTCAGTTGACCTTCCAGATTTTCAATCCTTTTAATCAAAGCTTCCTTTTCCAGTTGAAACATACTCTTCATTGAGTACAAATCTTTGGTTAAAAAATCAATTTTATTTTCTGGGGAAGTTAGATCGTTTATCATGGAACAATCAGAGTTGTTAGAAAGACAAGTGTGATTATCAGCAAAGTAAGTGGGAGAACTTTCACAGACATCTTCCTCAGGACAGTAGTCAAGAGTTGCCATCCATGCTTTGGTTAACTCACTAACCTCCTTATTAGGATAACCAGAGATATTATGAAGACATTTATAGCACTTAGAACAAGTTCCATTATCATAGTCTTTGTGAACTTTTCTATCCTTCTCATTGATTGGAGACGGATTTTTTTGAGACTTTCTTTTTCTCTGTCTTAGAGTTTTTTTTAACTGTTGTACAAATAGTGAAAGAGTTGAATTAAAGCAGTTCTCATCCTTTGTATCAATCAAATAAGGACATAGAGATTTTACATCAGATGTAGCAACATGATTGCAAATCATGTGAAGTTTTTCTCTTTTACTCAGTTCAAGATCGAAAATCTTTAGCTTTCCAACAAGAGTATTTCTGAAAAGTGTTTCTAGGTTATTTCCTTCAATGATGGCATGTTTCTTAGAATCGTATCTAGCTGGCAACAATATGAGAATTTTCGTCACAATATTCTTTTCAGGAATAGTCTTACCCAATGCAAATGAAGCATTAACAATTTCAGAAACTTTGTGATTAAACTTATCAAATGAATCTTCATCAGCCATACGAAGGTTTTCCCAATCAGAATTTAGGTTTTGAAGCCTAGCTTCCTTTTCAGAGGAATTCCCTTCGAATACAGATTCTAAGATATCCCAAGCGTCTTTAGACTTATTGCATGTGGTCACATGGTGTTGAAGATCTGGGGTAATGGCATGGATGATAGCATTTAAACCGTAAGAATTTTTCTTTGCAGCAAGAATCTCATGATCCTCATACTCACCAATATCCTTTGCAATAGTTACACCATATACTGTAATTGTTGGAGGATCATAGCCATTAACAACACGAACCCATGATTGAAAATCACGCGCTTGAAGAAAGACACACATAACAATTTTCCACCATAAGTAATTCGATCCATCGAAGACTGGTGGTACATTAACAAAGATAGCACTTCTGTCCATAGAGTCAGATTGCTACAAACACAGACTTATGAGGTCTTAGCGTGTTTGCCTTCTCTGATACCAATTGAAAAAGCGGGGGTCTAACAAACACACCCAATATTTCGTTCGACAATCTGTATGGACTAACTCCAATATAATTCCAAGAGAATCAACTAGACAGTCAGACTCAATCAAGGAAATATATCCAGGACTTATATCTCTTTCTTAAATCAATCAGCAAATCAACATGATGGAATCCGTGAACTGATTGGTATGAGAATAACTTGAACGGTACCAAAGACCAATGTTCAAGTGTCAATCAATTTTTATCAACAACCAAAGGTTGTATTTACCAATTGATTGAACTACGCACAATTGTATAAACAAATATAATGCGGAAAAGAAATAACACATACACCATAAATTTTGTTAACGAGGAAACCGCAAATGCAGAAAACCCCCGGGACCTAGTCTAGATTTGAACACCACACTGTATTAAGCCGCTACAGACACTAGCCTACTACAAGTTAACTTCGGACTAGAATGTAGTTGATCCCTAACCAAGTCTCACACCGATTAAGGTACAATCGCGTTCCTTACGTCTCTGAATCCCAGCAGGACTCTACGCACTTGATTCCCTTAGTTGATTTCACTCAAAACTAAGAGTTGCTACGACCCAAAGTCGAAGACTTATAAACAAATCCGCCTCACACAGATAAGTCTATTCTGATAGATAAATCTATCTCCCACAGAAGTACCTATGAAGGTTTGTTCCGTCTTTTGATAAATCAAGGTGAACATGAACCAATTGATAATCCGTTCTTATATTCCCAAAGAACATCCTAGAAAAATCAATCACCTCACAATAACTTAACTATATGGTAGTAGAAGAAGTTATTGTGGAATCACAAAGAATGAAACGAAGAGCTTTGATTACTTTTTATATCTTACCCAAATCCAAATCCAAAGTCTTTTTCCAGTAGCAAGTACCGGGTCGACTAGAGAATATCTCCTAAAAATATAACATAGTTTTTACGCCGGTCTGTCAAGCCTTGCACAACTTGCCCTACGGCAAGCAAAATACTTGACGCTACCCGCGCCGCGATTGTTTATGAACCATGATGTAAGTAGTCACCGTTTTTTATGGAATTACGAATTCTCGACCATTAATGCGGATATGCTTACACAATGTCCCTGTTGCAGAAGCAACGGGGTTTTTTTTCCCCTTCACAATCCTGCCAACTGTAGCGCTACAGGGGAATCCCCCTTTCACAATCTACAGGGTTGCCTTTACGTGTTCGCTGATTGAGTGGAAAAGAACTTGACGAAAAAAAAAAAAGGGGTTTGTTAGTCTTCGTACCTGAAACCTACCCTTTCCACGCGTATCGCCGCCTTCCATGTCTGTCTGTCCAACGCCTGCTCTGTTGAAAGATTTTGATTGCTCATGTCCTTCTTTACGCACTCATCCCAAGTTATCTTCGGTCGGCCTCTACGTTGCATCCTTCCTTCCGTGCGCCTAATGCGACCTAGTCGTACTGGAGCATCATGCGGTCTTCGCTGGAGATGCCCAAACCATCGCAGCCGATGCTGTGCTAGCATCTCCTTGATTGGCGCTACCATAAGTTTTTTACTTATGTACTCATTCCTGATACGGTCATGCCTTGTATGTCCGCATGCCCACCTCAGCATCAGTATCTCGGTACTCTTCAGCTTCAAAGTGTCCCGATTGTTGGTCGCCCAACATTCCGCGCCATATAGCATGGCAGGCCTGATCGTTATTTTGTAAAACTTACCTTTAAGCTTTAGCGGGACTTTGCGGTCACAGAGTACGCCAGAAGCAAGACGCCATTTCCCCTATCCAGATTGAGTTTGATGGCGAATATCCTCCTCGATTCCCCCATCACTTTGGAGCCACGATCCCAGGTAGCGAAAGGATTCTTTCCTTGGTACAGGTTGTCCATCCTGCAGAATGTCCCCTTCAACTGTCCCTGAGTCGCTGAGATCGCACTTCAAATACTCGGTTTTTATATCTTACCCATCAGAGATAAATCTCGAGCAAATCTTAGAGAATATAGTACTCAATACGACAGAACAAGTAAGATCAGAACACGCAACTACAGAGAAAATAGTTAGGTCTGGCTTCAGAATCCCAATGAAGTCTTTAAGTCATTAACCTATAATGGTTTTAGGAAAAACCTAGGTTAAAGGAGAATCGACTCTAGTCGCAACTAATATCACACAGAAGTGTGGGGATTAGGTTTTCCAGTTGCTAGAGTTCTCCCTTATATAGTCTTCAAATCAGGGTTTGATAGCTTGGAAACAAAGCAATCAATATTCACCGTTGGATGAAAACCTGATTTAAGATTCAAGCTAAGTTTGCTGAAAACCAAAGCAATATCTCTCCACCGTTAGATGGTCTTAGATTGTTACACATAAATGAAATATACCTTCATTTAGATATGGGTAACCGTACCTAAACGTGTATATTGAGTTGACTCAATAACAATTAACCGAAGTTATCCATATGAACACTTTTGTATTAACCACATTCATCTAACACTTCTAGATCAAATGAATTTAATTGTGTTACTCATAGAGTTTTTCAATTGGTTATATTCTCATAGAAGTATACAAGACATAATTGAAACAAAATCGGATTTGATTCATGATTGTACAAAGTACTTATTCAAGAATCAATTCATGAACATTAAGCCACGGTTTGCAAAGATTGCATTTCTTAATTTATAAATGTATTTGTTCATGAGTATGAAATCATACTTAACCGATTTTAGAAATTTAACCACTTAGTTTGCAAACGGGTACGCAAACTTAAGTTCCGGACTTTGGTCTTGTCCGACAGTTCGCAAACCGGTATGCATATTGTCGTCCCGGACCTAACTCGGGTAGAACCGTTCGCATACTGGTATGCATACTTGGTTCTTGGACTTTAACAGTTAAAACCGGTGGCATACTGGTATGCAAACTTGATTTCCGGACCTGAATCATACTACAACAGTTTGCAAACTGGTATGCATACTGTGCTATATCCAGACAAAGGTTAATTGTTCTAAACTCCCATTTCAATCATTAAAACATCCTTAGAAGACGACAATAGCTTTCTCACACAAACTATTAGCTTATAAGTAATTTTCAAGTGATCGAATGATCAATACGAAACATTCTGAGTCGACATCAAATGATTGTCTCACACAAATCATGTAAGATGTTTCAAGGCAATTTTCACATGATCATCTTTTGACTTATTATTTAGTTTCCAACAAATAAATTATTTCCAACTAAACTCGTCAAGAGTAATGATGAACTTAGTTAAAGCAAAAAGTTTCCAACACATATTTCGAGAAATTTATAAGCGAGTTGAACTCAGCTCGAAATATTAAATGTGTATAGTGTAAAAGTCTATATAGCTATACGACTTAATCTAAATAGGAGATAGAATAGAATAGACTTCTGAGTGATAGATAAGTTTTAGTCTCCACATACCTTTTGTTGATGAAGTTCCTCCAAGCTCTCCTCAGTAGATCTTAGTCTTCAATCGATGAACGCCGTGAAGTCTAAAGCTCAACTACACATTCTATCATAATCCGAGACATAGCTATAAGTAGACTAGAAATCAAGCCTTATAGTTTTGATCACCTAAAATTTACAAACAAGCTTGAGATAGCAACGCTTGCGAGTTTAACCGAGCAGTGCTCTAACACTAATACCCATTGGTTGGTTGATATTTCTCCACTCACATTAGACAGCTCTCCATCTCCTGGATCAGAGTTCTCAAAAGTTAGGGTTTCAGACTTGTGATACTTCTGATAAACATCAATAATATCTATGTTCATCCAGCTATCAATATTTTAATTAATATTTAAATGTTCGGCCCTGCTACCGACATTTTTATTGCTCGACTTTCCAAGAAGAAACTATTGGACGGCCATCCACTTGGCCGACCATCCAATATTTTATTGAAAGACTATCGAGTCTAATATTTATCAATACTCCAGTTCCCACTTTGTCATTTGACAATTCATGACATAGTATTCTAGATAACTCAAAAATATCTGATTTCCTATTAAATACTTGACATATCAAAATAGGTTCATGATCGAGCAATCTCATTAGACTGACGTTCGTCGATCCAAATCGTCATTACTGCCTTAGCCGGTAGAATGATATATCATAATTCATCAGATTCGACGTCTATGCATTATTGCTTCCCAACAGACACCTTATGCTAATGAGTCATATAGCATATCACATTCGTCAATTATGGTCGACTCATCAAGGCTAAGACTCATGGTCTAGCCAAGTCAACAATTGACCAATCAAATACACATCTCTGCCTTGCAGACTCCACACACATGAGACATCAATCATGTCACATGGGGGATATTCATTAGGGTTTCGGTCTGGCGGCCTACAACACATGCAATGTAACAATACAACCATGATGATAAATGTGAGTAAGTCGTGCTAGCAGTTGAAGGAGTTAGCAAAGTAGTGGATGAACAATCAACCAAGTCTCACGCGCAATGTGAAACTGGTTCAACCATGATTTCCCACTTCCCCAGCAACCGTCACATTTACCGGAGATTAACGTGTTAACTACTTCTGCAATATAAATAGGTTCATCAATCTATGATTTGATAACTTAATCTATCGGAACTTACCTAAACTCAACTCAATTCAACGAATCCCAGTCGAACATTACTGAACATAACTCAATCAATCTGATCAGAATTCACTGATGGTTCATCAAACTTGTGGAAGTCTCCAACACATCCACAATCCTTCAATCATTATCGATTTCACACACTTCTCAGCTTTCCTCCTACAGATTGACCCTCATCCCTCTTTGTGACCGAATTGATTTTGGAATGACCACTGTCTTGGTTTAAGTCGGAGTCATACTGATTGATCTCTCGAACTCAAAGCACTCCCGTGCAGTTCATTTTTAAAGGTTTATGCAATTTGCTCAATTTAGGATCCGCATGTTGCACAACCCTCCACTTTTTCTATAAAACTAGCAAATCGTTTTCTCCCATCAACAAGTATCAAACATCACCCTCGAAGACTGAAGATCGAAGAAGATATTTGGAGAACTTCTGTACCAGGTATGTGAAGACTGAAACCATTCTATTTTACGCACTATCTTACCATTCTATCTGCTGAGACTAATTCGTATGACTTCTAGTAGATTTACAAAGAATAAATTTTGAGTCAAGCTTGTCTTGTTAAAAATCTAATTTGATTCTAGCGAAGATTTTCAACAGTCCTTAATAATATTAGTTCGAAATAATTTATTGTTTGAGAATTAATCTGTGGATAAATTGAAAATCCCCCATATAAGTGATTTTATCATTTAGGAATGTTTCAAACATCATAAGAGAGAAATTCATGAACTACTGATATTTTCGCTCAGGGTAGGTTGGCAAACCACTTCGCAAAACATAGGTGTCTGAGTTTCAGAAATTCAGGGAAGGTTGGCGAACCAGTTCGCAAACCGTAAGTTCAGATTGGGACAATTCACGAATCGTGGCGAACTATATTTTTATGTTGGTATTAAAAGGCTAGGAGTTGGCGAACACGGTTCACGAACCATAGCCATATGAGTTCGTGAGTCTTGTAGGGTTGGCGAACCCGATTCACGAATCGTAGCACCCTAACTCGTGAGCAAGCCTTACGGTTCACGAACCGTTTCACCTACGGTCACTGTAAAATTTAGCAGATTCTCAAAGACTTATTTTTTACATATGTATAACATTGCTATGACTCTCTTAAACCCTTCTAAGACTTTATTGATCACTTAAACACTTATGTGTGTGTATCATGAATAAATTCTTAAATATTTTAATGAACATTAATTTGCTTATTGTTCATATAGCATATTTGCCAAACCGAAAAGTCATTATACACGGTTCCGTAACCAGACCACTATGTATATTCTTCCATTTTATTTTCAAGACTAATTCTAACATGTTTTAATTGAAAACCTAATCAGAGTTTCATCTAAACAGAGAAAGTGTTGCTTGATTCTCAAGTTACCTTAGATTGAATTCTAAGCAACGCTCAGTCTTGAAAATCTATAAATAAAGATGCTCTTTCAACTGGGAAACTAATACTTTGTGTCCTAGTTGATTGCTAGAGTCGTCCTTTATTGACCAAAGTTTCCTCTAAGAAACACAGTTAGGTTTACGACTAAAAGAATTCGCTTTGGGGATTCGTGAAGCCAGGTCCGAGTATTTTTACCTTGATCTTGATTTTCAGTTAACGAGGTTCTCGTAGTCTCTTTCAGGCAAGATATCACAAAGTTCTCATCATCTCAGACTTCGTGATTCTTCAAGATAGATATCTGAAAATTGATCTTAAGTGAATTTTTGAAGATTGTTCTTGAGAGGTGGTAAAAGATCTAGGCTTCTCATCTAAGTGAATCTAAGTATTTCAGATAATGAGGTTTGCTAGCTTTGTTTATTGGTAACAAAAATTCTCACCTTGATCTTTGATCTAAAGGGAAACCAAATAGGCTTATCTGTTATAAGCAGATTGATATCAAAAGTCTTCACTGAGGTTGAAGCAACTCTTAGGCTGTAAAGGACGTCAGCTAAGGGAATCAATTGCGTAGAGCCTTGCGAGGTTCAAAATACGTAAGGAGCGCGACTATAACTGAATCGCTCGGAGAGTGGATCCGGTCTCAACTTCATTCTAGTCCGAAGTATGATAGTAAGCTTGTGTCTGTTGCGACTTAATACAGTTCGGTGTTCAAATCTGGACGAGGTCCCGGGGTTTTTCTGCTGTTGCGGTTTCTTCGATAACAAAACTTCTGGTGTCTTGTGTTTTTCCTTTCCTGCACTATATTGTTTACCTCTATAATTGGATTTACGCAAGTTGTACGTATTCAATCTTGAAAGATAGATAACAAGTTTTATTACTTGGCAGAATTCCGATTGGATTATTTGGATACGACTAGATTGATCTTGCATATTGATTTTTGGGATCGTCCAAGTACTCTTCTTAACAATCAGATTCACAGATTCCTTGTCTATATACATATTGATCGAGAAGAGATATAGATATAAACTCTACATACATATTGTCAAGGATCATTAAGTTGGTCTACTTGCAATTGTATTAGGTTTTGTCCATAAAAGTTGTCGAACAAAAAAGTTGGTGGTGTACTTGGTACCCCTGCGCTTTCAAAAACGTTATCATGAAATTTTAAAAAGCTTTTTAACTAATAGTATTCATGAACATGTGTAGGATGATTAGCTGGTTTATCACAAATAACCCTAGTTGCCAACTCCACAGAGATTCAAACAATTTTTCTATTACGTAGATGTTCAGTGGTGTGCAATATCATCTTATATAACATAGAAATTCCAGATCCGAAGAATGAATTATAGAAGCAGGCTAGTCCAATACAATAATTCTACAGATTTCTCTCACAATTTTCATTCTAATATCTAAACTTTGGCAACGCTCTTATCAAAATAAACATACTTTGAAGGTCCAGGAAACTATGTAGTGGTTGTGTATCAAGAATACAAAACATCGCTCTCCCAATACATAAATCTACGGTTGTGGTTTCACGTCACTTTACCCTACGCTTTTCTTTTATCGGCGTTTGGCAACGATCAAAATTCTCATTAATTCAACTGTCATTAACTCGCCATTGATTGCTCTTCCATTCAAAGCATTGAAAAACCAAGTGGGTGAATTTCTTCTTCTTCTTCCTCGTCTCTTTGTTTATATTCCTCCTTCTTTGTTCTTTCTTGAAATCAAATCAAAGTTGGTGATGTTATCCCTGACGGAAGTTTAGGTCACTTCGAATCTGAGGATCAACTCCAGCAACTTTCAATTCACTCACATGCTGCCGGTAAAAAGGTTATCATCTTTGGTGTCCCCGGTGCTTTTACCCCTGCTTGCAGGTATAAATCGTATGCTTCCTTTATCTCTTGATTTGAATTTTATTTTCAGGTTAGGGTAAAATCTTAGAGTAATTTTGATTGATGTGCACTTTATGGTCATCAAAGGACTGATGTGAGTGATTTATTTAGATAGAAGTTAGAATGTACAGTTCAGTTTGATTTTCAAATTAATTAGTTGGTTTTAAATGAACCTCTTAACATCAGTCCATTGGAGACTGACGCCTTGATCTAGGGCTTGAAGATGAGATGTGAAAAACTCTAGAGACTTTCCATCCCAATCGCTTCTGAATATTTTTTGTTATAGTTTTTTATCTCCGCAAAAGATATCTCAATTGATTCTTCATTGTGGTTGCATTTCTGCATCAATTACAAAAAAATTAAAAAAAAAAAAAAAAACGAAAGAAGCAAGCTGAATCTCAATGGATTCTTCATTTTCAACTATCTTCTCATTGCAATCTGAAAAAGGTACTATATTAGTTAATACAAACTAGGTTTAATTTTATGTTTGATTGTTTGATTATTTGATGATTTGATGGAAACGTTCAACTACTTTTAGTGTTTCACTGTTTGATTTTTAGGTTTTACTGAATTTGGCGGTTTTGGTTTTCATTGTAAAAAATATATGAGTTCATAGTCAAGGTATAGAGTTCACTGTTTTCTTTGGTTTTCTTACCTATGTTGATTAGAGTTATTTAATCATTTTGACTACTTTCTTCTGCTAATGTTTTTCTTCTTTGCATATCAAATATTTTGGTGAGACAATTAGTCAGGTTTGTAAAAATCAATTTGAAGTCTAAATTTGATGAAGAAACAGGGAAAATGGTTGGAGAAATGCATTGATTTATTGATTTTAATGTTTTTGATAGGAACTCGAAGGACTTAGATGACGATGAGTGGAATCCAATACACCTGGTGATGGGGCTTCTACAGTAATTGGTAATTTGTATAGAAATCTCTTGCAGAATGTAATAAATTTTAGTGCATTTTTCTTAAAAATGGGATCATCAGTATACTATCTACTCTAATATGAGGATTTTCCTTTACGGAACAACAATAATCAACTTGAGAAGTATCAATATGGTCCTCGCTATGTTCATCTTCACACTCTTTCTTAATGCTTGGACCACCTCCTCTTTTTGAAGATGTAATGGAAAAAAATATAAGGCTACAAATGTGTGACTCAATAACTATGTCAATGTTGTTAATAAATGGACGATGAAGTGGGGTAAGCTTCCAACCTTTTAATGATTGTTCAAATTATTGTGTTTATTTCAGGTTCAATTATTTAACGTACTGAAGAAACTTTATGCGTCTAGCAGACAGATTGTGAGGCCTTCCATAGCCAGGATGTGATATCGACTAACCAGACTTCCTCAACATAAATTTTTTCAAACCTAGAGGTACACAGTGAGTCTCTTAATTCTTTTTGTGAAAAGTTTGTGTTTTGAATATTAATGCACAAATTTAATTTTCCTTTTGTGTTTTTTCAGCAACTACCCGTGATTTTTGCCATGAGTAATAACAAAATAAGTAAGTGTAACGGGTTGCGGTTGGTATCTCTTCCATCAGAAATAGAAAATCTGGTGATGGAAGTATTTAGGAAGAGAACTTTAAGCTCAATAAGAGCACTAAGGTGCGGATACACTCATCCCCTGTGTTTTTTTAGCTAATTTTAATTTTAGCTAAAATTAAGGTTCCTGTATTACTCGATGTGTACTTGAACTGTGTCCTAATATGTATCTCAACTAACAGGATTCGTAACCAACGTCTTTAGTTTCGATCTGAAAGAACTTCACAAGTTATATGAGATAGAGAGACGACATGAAGAGACTCAGGTATTTTTTAGTTTATTATCATCCCTGATTTTTAAATGTTGCGGTAGTGCTTGGTACTGGTGATTCTTTGTACTGGTAATTGTTTATGAGTGGGAATATGGTACCGCGCGAGTGATAAAGACGCGAAGAATTTGGGTTAGTGTCTTGACTTTCATCTGGCTTCTTAAAATCTTCTTATTTTTGTGTTTGGAATGCTAAGTTACATGATTAAACAATCCGTGTGAAATTCATACAAAAAGAATCAAAATCACCAAGGGTGAAAATATATAATCTATAAACTTTAGTTGCTTCATAGCATTTGGGTACAAAAATTATCAAAGCCTAGACCATTTTCAATGCATTTGGCACATCATCATTGCTTGATAAAGGAAATAACTTTCTCTCTGTTTTTGATTGATGAGTAGCATCATTAGTTGTTTTTTTTCGTGATCGGCAGTATCATTTGTTGTTAGGTTACTTTAACTGTTTTATTGATTAATTAATCATGGTTTTGAATTTTTTGATGCAACGAATAACCTACCTTTCGGATGTCAAGATCATAAAAGACTGCGTGGTGAGGAACCTAATTAGATACCTCATGCGGAGCAGAATGGGTTCTCATACTAGGTTGTTTGATTCAGTAAGTATCTAGAGGGTAACGATGATGGTTTATCATTCGTTGACAAGTGCGATACTTGGTTTTGATAGAGAAGTTTTTATATTTTTTGAGATCCTAATTATATTTTGCTTCCCCATTTGAAAATCCGATTTTTTTTTTTTTTTTTTTTTTTGCCATAATGAAAAGTTGCACATTTGTTATATTGTTTTTCATATATGTTCCAGCTTCAACCCTTCAGTTTTGGGCTAAATTTTATGCCGGGAGTATTTCACCAAATTTAAATTCCAGATTTAGTGTTTGTTACCTGTTTGTAATCTAATATTTGTTAGAATCGTGATTTTGGGTGCTTATTTTAGTTTTACCGATTAAAAATGATGTTACTTACCCATGAGTGCTAATAAGGGTGCCAAATTATTAAGGAGTGTACCAAATTTGTGAAAAGTATTTTGTTTTATATGAAATTTGGTACATTTTGAAGTAATTTAGTACCCTATTAACAACGTTGTACCGTGCAACATTTTAGGTATAAGGCAATGACTAATGACATCGTGTACATTATGTGGAAGCATGATTTGGCAAAAGAAAATTTAAAAGGAAAACAAGTAACGTCGCTAAATCACGAAGAAAAGAAAAGGCCCGTGACATTACGGCACGGGTTAAGCCCTAGTATTCAAAATACATCCTCAAAAAATTTCATTAACAATTATAAAACAAGAGCTTCTTACATAAATGGAGGTGAAATCTGAGCTAAGGTATATATATACCATATAAACTAAATAGATCTTTGTTATTATCAAAATTATATTAGCAACAGAAGAAAACAAAGTTTGAGATTTAATAATTTGGAAAATGAAGAACCTGTAATCCGGAAAAAGGTACTCATGTTTCATAGATAGATTCATAACACGTTTAAGACTTTGGTTCCCTGCATCAACAACTCCTTCAACGATCGTGTAAGACGTAAAATTAACAAAAAAAAAACAGAAAAGATCAGAAAAATATCGATTGAATGATTTTTATACAAACCCTAATAAATAATCAAAAAAGAACTAAATCAATATTGATTTCAAATAAAATGAAATCCAATTTAGAAAGGAAGAACTATCCGCTTAGTGATTGGGACGATTATATACACCAGCTACCCAATTCTTATGTGGATCCAGGAAAGTCGGACGCCTTTGCTTACTTTCTAACTCAATCTCTTCCTCGATATTAGATTCACGAGAAATGAATCAAAATCTGAAAAATATAGAATCGGAATCGAACAGAATGAAAATCACAAACTTTCTCACAAACTTTCTCCTCTCTTCTCGCCTCTCCCCTCTCTGTCTCTACTCTTCTCGAAAACAGAATCGAAGAAAATGAATAAAACATGGAAGGTTAGTTTGGGAATTAAGATAAAATAAAAACATAAATTTTAAAGGTTTGGGTTTGTGAATAATTTTATCATCAAGAATAGACGTGAATTTTTCCGCTAGTAGGTTTCACGCTAAAAGAATCTGAAAAAATAGGCATGTGTTAAACGCCCATGCCCATGGATGTGCAGTCCAAATTTGGTGTTTTTTTGTTTTCCCTTCTCCATTATATCCATGTAACTAATCCTCCTCCTTCTCTATATCTTTCTCTTTGCCTATCTTTTATACCAAAACACGTTATCATTGACGAAGCTATACCGCAGAGCTAGATTGAATTAGATATTTTTTTTTAATATGGATTATTGGACATCAATTGTCGTTAAGCTAATGAAATCGCTGGAATCAAATCAGTAATCAGGGATTACTTTGATTAATCCCGTCCGTTATTTGGGAAATATGTGTAAAGGAAAAGCCGATCCTGATGTGGGGAAAGAGGGGAACTATTTGGGTCCTTGTATCTGTTCGCGAGGAGAAAGATCTCATGCGAAGAAATTCTCTTTTTGGTGATCTGTTCCTGTTCGTGAGGAGAAAGGAAAACATCCAACCCGACCCAGCCTGTTCCGGGCCAACACGACCCACATGGGCCCCGGTCCAACCGACCTGACACGTCCGACCTACCTGGTTTAATCCGACCTGACCCGTCCAACCCACCTGGTCCAACCCGGTCCGCCCTGTCCAGATGTGTCATGTCCTGTTCCAGACCGGTTCTGGGCTGTGCACGGCCAAGGATGCTCCGGTTCATGGTATATACAGCGGGAACCAAAGATTGAGGTATGCAACTAACTAATGTGGGTTTTTATATGAATATTTGTTGGGTTTATTTATACCTGTTTTTAGAACATGCGTAGTTCTATTTTTTTTTGTATTAAGATAAGTCCATATCATATAAACGGTCAACTTAAACTATGACTATTGATCTTGATCATTAAGAATTTTGGTTTTATTGTTATCTTGTTCTCTTGAATATTATATTGGCTATAGTTGAATGATGTTTTTTTAGTTCAATTGGTTGTACCAACTCGATTCCAATGTATTCATTTGGGGTTTAGAAGTACTTGAACAACATTATTGGATACTTGATATTTTTTCCCCAAATTTGAAATGTTCTGTGGGATGTAATCCACTGGCTCGACTATTGAAGAGTCGATATTTTCAAAAGATACGTTGCAAATAAAATCACATGTATCCTAATTTTTGTGGAAGAACTCACAAGAGGTGATATGAGTCAGAAAATTTCCATTTCTCTACTTCATCTATGATACTAATGAACCAGTATATGTTGAAGTATGACAACAAGAGAACTATCTTTAGTAATCTATTCAACCTAAAGTAATTGGTTGACATGTGTAGTGAGATTCTCTTGGCCTGTCGAGATAAAGAAATTTCTCAAATTAAGCTAAATGTAGCAAAATTGAAAATGGAAAGAACCCCAAAGTAATGAGGGATAGACGTACCGACTCATATAAAGCATGTGAAAAGGGACATATATATATATCATGAGACAAAGATGTATTTTCCCCCCGGTAGTAATGACACCAAAGTACAGGTATCAACTGAATATGGGATGAAGCTAAGATGTAATTCTAGCTCTCACCAAAGAGTTGGGAATGAATCTTCTTATCGGTATTGGTACAAGCAATGCAATGCGGGTACCATAGTAGTAACCAATTTCCATAGGAAGGTAATACTTTAGACATCAACTTTAATGACAAAAAGAACTTTGCCTGGCCAATTGATTATTTAATTGAACTAGATCCAGTGTCTGCGCTTATGAAATGAAAAGTACATCATTCCCACGAGACATAAATTTTCTAATGCACTTGAGATATATTTGGATGAAAAATATATCATCCCCCTTGAAATGTAACATATATTCATCCTAAAGTACTTGAGTTGAATCTCACTTTTGTTACACAATAAGGCCACACCACTTATTAAATCTCCCAAGACTCAATGTCTAACTGATAGTGATTTTTCTCATACTAATTTAAGAAATATAAACTAGTTTTTGAACTAAATTCTTTATAATGTGACTACGATGATTGGATCATCGAGCGAAGCAATGCTCAAATTTTGTTTCCAAGATGGAACAAAGATTAAAAGTCACAAAAGCTCTGTATGTACCGAGAGCTAATCACCTTGTTAAATTCCAAAGAGACCCATGCAAGTGGATATCATATGGAAACTCACAATGATGAGAATGTAATTGATTGCATCTTTTATAGTCTCTAATATATTTGGACGAAAATATATCTTAGAGAAACTAATGAGTCAATCTAGTGAAATGTAAATCAATATAGTATTTGGATTATTGAATCCATATTGACTCCGACGATGAAATGTTGGGAATTGACCCATACAGGCTTTGACTTAACCATAAAGGCACTTTGGTTATGACATGATGTTTCGTTTTGAAAGGAATCATACGTACATCACTGTGTTTGAGTATACGGGACAATGGGAAAAAGATTGACATAATGCGAAGTGATGGCATATCTCTCAATAAGTGTTTTCTAAAGTATTAATTGCACAACCCCCCTTCCCATTATGCTTTTAGGTAAGAAAGCATATCACTCATTTTTACAAAGTCTTCAGTAAAACTGGATCGAGACCATCCTAAGATGCAAATGGTAAAATTTACATATTACAAAGAAAACAAGGTGGAATTCAGAATAATATTCATGCAGAATGCAGACCATTAAAGTGACTTATGGCTCTGGTGAATGTTTTGACATTTTGGAATAATTATAGTTCCCAAGAAATTTGCGTTTGGATAACTACTAGCACATATTTTACATGTAAGGGCTCACCACCCCTTGTAAATGCTAGCGAGTGTACATCAAAAGGACTTGATGGTTATTGCATGTTTAATAGGATCAATGCAGAGTATCCTATACCCCAAGGTCTCGAAAAGGCTATCTTCAAAGGTTACAGATGGTGCCTAAGGCATGGTTATGCGTACAAACCTACCTTTAACTGCTTGGGGAATATGCAATATTGACGCATCTTTACTTAATTAGTTTTAGAACCCAATATTAGTCAACCTTTTATGTGTACCAGTTGGTAACTGGATTTAAGCCTGACATTCGTGTTCTTACGCATTTTTGGTTGCACTATATATGTGCCATTACGACTCCACATCGAACTATGATGGGTCTTCAAAACTGTTAAGTAGTTATGTTGGAAATGAGTTCCCAACAATTATCCGCATTTTAAAATCTTTGGCAGGAGATCTCTTACCGCTAGATTTGCGGGTTGTCATTTTAATGAGACAGTCTTCCCGTCGTTAGGGGGAGATAAGAAAAAGTATTTTCTAAGGGAACGACAGGAATTGTCGTGGTTAGGGCTGTCAATAATAGTCCGAAATCCGAAATCCGTTTCCGAGAATTCATGATCCTATAGGATTTTATCCGTTATATCGGATGTTGGATTGGAATTCTTATAAGATTTTTTCCCCTTAACGTAACAGAATCGGATTAGACCCCATCCGATTGTTAAGTTCCGACATCCGATAACACATAGGAATGTATTAGTAATTTCCTACCTCTAGGATAAAGATGTTTGACTATCGGAAATTGCATTCTTAGAAATTATCATACATTATTGAAAATTATTGGAAATTTTCGGAATTTCTAACCGGATTAGTAATTTTTAATCCCTTTTACCCAATTTTTTTTCTTCATATTTTTAGGAATTATCGGAAGTTATCGTATTTCCGATAAGTTAACCTATTGGAATCGGATTCGAAATTTAAAATTCCGTCGGATGTTACCGGATTTTGGAATTCCAATAACACTTAGCCTATCGGAATTGGATTGGTGAAAATCCAACGGAATTTCATCCGTTGACAGCCCTAGTCGTGGTGTGTTCCCACTGTGTCTCATATTGATTCTTGTAATCCACAAATGTAAATGTGAAGTGACAAATAATAATCGATTTTCAGAATGTACACTGATGTCGCTAAAGTGATGAGATAACACATACCAGCTGTAAACCTACCTGCAAGGTTACAAATCCTCAATAAGGGATATACACCATAGACTAAGGTGTTGCAACTACACTCAGTGGAAGTGTGCTTGAGGCCGTGGCTCCATAAAGGAAGTTGGAGAGACCACTTGGTTCGATCAATCCTCACCTAGAAAAGAATTAGGTGAGTAAGGCACAACTTATTTATATTATCATAACTCATAAGATTGTCTCTGAATATGTCCATGAATCAAACTGGAGGACGCTCCGAAGTTTAATGATTCCAGAGAACAATGACATCCCTAGTGGAATATGAGAATGCGCATGAGTCAATGTAAAGATCATGTGAGCATATTGATGATTAATTTCATATACATTTGCTTAAGGAAATAGAGCAAGATGAGATCGAACCAAGCTCCTTGTTTCTTAATGTCAACGAAGAGCATATTTGGCCTATACAATCCAGGTAGAACTTGGTTCTTTGACAAATATACAGGTATTTGGTGTGGTAATGCTAACCAACCAAGTGTAAATCCTATTGGACATACATGATTAATTTGTCACAAAGCATAATGAGAAGAAAGAAGTCTTAAAGTATAAAGACTCGCCTTGTGGCGCGAGGTTTCTCAGAAAGCCCTGGAATTGTTCTCTTGTAATGAACGTTATGGCGTTCCGCTACTTAGGTAGCTTGGTAATTTCAAAAGGACTTGAAATGCAGCATATGCATGTGGTTGTTACGTATCTCTGAAAGAATCAAGAGATAACAGATATTTACAAAAGTACTTGACATCCCTTTGTTTCCCACAGAGTGCGTTTAAAGTTAGATATAACGCTCACTTATAGATTGAAGCAATCAGGCGGATGTGGTATACCCGTCTAAGTGACTATTTGATTTGGAGGGGATAGACAAGTAAGTTATTTTTCCTTACGTATTCACAAGAAAGTTCCCGATTTGGAATTGTAGCTATCTATGTCGATGGGAAAGATGTGATGGGTACTCTTAATGTAATAAGAGACCTTAAAAGGTATTTGAAATCCGAATTTGAGATGAAAAATCTGGGGAAAGCTCGACCGAATACTGAGCTTGTGGTATACTATCCCACCAGTTTGCATTTGTCTAAAGTTGTCAGGCAATTTAACAAAGACGTGCATCCTTATAGCACTCCCATGATTAGTCGAGGTTCAAATGTAAGTAAGTGACCATTTCGTCTAAAGGAAGATGACGAAGATGTGTTGGGAGATGAAATTTCCATATTTAAGTACAATAGACGCATTGTTGTACTTACTATAATAATGTACTCGATAAAATTTTGCATCCTCAGGGAACTTGTTAGCTAGATATAGCTCAGCGCTAACGCAACGTAATTGGAATGGTACAATGAATGTAATCATGTACTTAAAAGTAACCATTGACATAATTTGTTTTATCCCTGCAAAGACATAAAAAAGAATGCTAATGAAAGTGCAATCCAAAAGTTGTTGATTATGAAGGAACAATAATCTCTTATCCAACGAAAGTAATCGGGGGGAGATATGGTAGACTATTTTCTAAGTCATTACCAATATTCAGTTTCGAAAAGTACATGACTAAAGGAACTGTCTGGAACAACTCTAAAAGTAATCACGGGGAGATGCCGACATCAAGGGGAGGATCCAAGGATATGATGTCGACATATTTCGCTTCGAACTTGAAGTTGTGTTGTACTCTTTTTCCCTTCGATCGAGAATAGTTTTTCCCAAAGGGTTTTGTTACTCGACAAGGTTTTTAGCGAGACGACACTAAAAGCATCAAGTATGTTGAACATTAAAGACATAAAGATCGCGTTGATATTATTGAAAATATCTGAATCAAAGAAATGAAACACGATAGTCCGTTAAGCAACGTAACTTCCAGAATCAACAACAGGGTCTTATAAACATTCAAGTCACCAAAGTAATGTGTGATAAACTCATTTTGACTGCATTAGACTAATGAAAATTGTCTGACATCAGGGGGAGCATCTAATGGTTTGTTGAACTCTTTTCCTTCACCGAGGTTACTTTTTCCCACAGGGTTTTGTTGCTCGAAAAGATTTTTAATGAGACAACAACAAATACCGGGAATTAACTTCCCAATTAAGGCTATTGTCTTTTCCACAAGGATTTTCTGCCTAAGAAGTTGTGAAGCAACTAATCTGCTTCAACGAAGCAAAGTGATCATCTGCAACGGATCACCTTTACTTGCATCTGTCACGTTGTACTCTTTCCCTTTCGTCAAGGTTTTGTCCCACTGGGTTTCCTTGTCAAGGTTTTAATGAGGCAACGTATACGCATCCAACTATGCTCTAAGTTTAATTAATATTGTACTATTTTTCTTTAGTTCAGGTTTTGTCCCCCTGGGTTTTTCCTAACGAAGTTTTAACGAGGCAATTAACTTAGACTCGTCAATCTTTAAAGATCGTATTGCATGTGATGAACTACATGTAAAGTACGAGACAACATGTGAAGAGTTGTACCGAGGTTTTATCCCATTGAGTTTTTCCTTGTCAAAGTTTTAATGAGGCAATGGACTTCGACACAAGTCATCAAGGAGAACAACATTTGAAGGACTATATGTGAAGCACTATGTATTAATTTTTGTTATTGAACCGCACAAAGGGGAGTGTTAAAGGGCCCATGCCCATGGATGTGCGGTCCAGATTTGGTGTCTTTTGGTTTTCCCCTCTCCATGTATATATATGTATTATATCCATGTAACTAATAGAACTCTGATCAATATAGAATCCTTCTCCTTCTCTATATCTTTCTCTTTGCCTATCTTTTATACTAAAACACCATGGTGGTAGTTTTCACATTTGGAAAAACATGTCGCAAAGAAGGGACTAATCGTAGTGGGTTAAAAAGATGGAGAAAGTGGGCCGAGTAGCTTAGGTCATTAATGGGCCAATGTGTGTACTGAAAGTGTGAAAACAAAACAAACTCGAAAGGAAAAACTTAAAAATGGATCTAGTTGGGTAACTTAAAAATGGATCTAGTTGGTTTAAAACGCTCTGAGAGACCACTGCGTGATTAAATATGCAGGTTGTCACAAAGAGATGGAATCCGACTGCTGTTCAGTACCAATGATATAAACAAGGGTTATCAGCCGCTGAGTTTCCAAATCATTTTTATTTTTGAAGCATGGTTTCCAAATCATGTAATGGTCTTCTATTAGTTATGCAAGTTCCAAATCACAGCCACTTTGCCTTGTGAAGTTTCTGAGATGCGAGAGGCTATATACCCATTTTTTTAATGCTCAAGTCGAAAAAAGCAGTGCAACTTCACATAAGGGATGTGAACCAGTCCATGACTCCATACATGATTACAAGTCATGCCAAAAAATAAGTAGGGAGACCATTTTGAACTTTGATCACCGAAAGAGTTAAAGACTAGCAATCTAGCATCTTTGGCCGACATAGCCTTCCAACAAGATGATCCATAGGCTGCTTTCACTCTAATGTGGAACAAGAAAGCTTAATCAAGATGCCTCGAACATCGAATAGTTAACCCAGACCCTTCTGCATTTTTTTTTTATCGGTTAAGAATTTGGTGCTAACGAGTTTCAAACTCAGATTACTGGTATCGCCACCCAGTGATTATACCACCACTGCAACAACGACCGTTATACTGTACGTACTAGTGACCAGGCGTCACTATTGAAATTCTCAATTTACTCGATCGTCCCAGGCTTTAGAGTGCTCCTAGAGTGAAATATTTTTTAACTACAATTCTTATACCAATTAATTCATTTTTAATGTCTTCCTAAACTATTACTTGTCTTCCTATTATAAAGGCCGAGTTTGGAGATTTTGTAGTCATAAGGAACATATCTTGGAGTTCAAAACAGCAACTAAACAGACATAAATACATTCAAATCTCCAACAATTATTCATCCAGAATAGCTAAACAACAAATCCCTTTAATTGACATAATGAATCTCTCTCTCTTCTCTCTTTTAGAAGAGAGGACAGAAAAAGCAAGGAGCCAGAAAGGGAAGATTACAATAAAATTGAAAGCGGAATCATTAGTAACATGTTATATATTAGTGTCTAGTCTAGTCACACACTGTGTGTTGCATTCATGCAGGACAACCCATTTCTTTTGTCCATTACTGCAATACTTTTGTAAGCAAAGTAAATTCTAAACTTACTCAACTCAAGGAAAATAAGACACCTCTCCATATGCAAGACCAAAATGGATGGTTTGGGTTGTGCTTGCTTCCTCCCGTAATTAGGGTTTCTCTGGAAGACAAATGACAAACCCTAGCTAGCTACAAAATTGCAACACGCATCATTTTATATATGTAAGAAGAAAATCTATAAAAGCTTAAATCCCTTATCATGTACTCCTATTTAAAGTAAGAATAAAAGAAAAGGAAGATGCTCAAGTTGCATGCTGTTTCTTTCTCCTACTAATGGATTTCTAGACACAAATGAGCGACAAACCCTTTTCAAAACAGAAAAGTAAGTATAGAGTATATGATTTTGTGGTTAATTTGGTTAATAAACAATATATTTATATAAAACTCATAACAATATACATGGCTCAAATATGATCCACATGGGCTTAACACATAAATCAAATCAATATTTTTTATATATCAAGAAAAATAAATCAAATCAAACATCAAATATTAGAAAAACATATCCAGTATAATGTTGGTGGATACAAGGGACAAGAGATCACACACTGTATAAATAATTTAAGCCCATGATACATAAATTTATTAGATGATAGATCAGAGTAACTACAAAAAGAATAGACATAACATAGCAGACTAGCAGTCAGGACTGAAAAGATTGATCAAGACATGTAAGTGTACCGTATTCCCGTATTTAGATGATCATCAGCACTTTAGGAGGGATTCAGAAAGATACATGAGAGACATTTCAGTTCATTATACATTGCCAGGCCTAGCCTAGCACTACCAAGTATATAATAAACTCATCAAAGTAACCATGTGATGAACATAATTCTAAAATAAAGATGAAGAACAAAGAGGAATAAAAAGGACACAAAGAAAAATATGGATCATCAGAAATGATAACCTATTTATATATTCTATTTTGTTGGAAGCCAAAAAGGATAAACCAGTACCAGACCACATATAAGCATTGTACTTGGCCCTTTGGATGTTTCATTCAATAATATAATATATATATATGAATTAATAGCTAAAACTAGAAGTCATGGGAGTGATACATAGATGGATTTTGATGATCATGAATACAATTACCACCTTGTGAAGAAGAAGACCCATGTCTATTGACAACATTACCTCTTTGATTCTGATGATGATCATGATCTTCATTCCCATCCATTTTACAACCTAACTGAGCTGCTGCACCAAGGTTCAAATAAACTAATCTTGAGTCAAGACCTAAGCTAAAGTTGCTGCTGTTGTTGTTGTTACTACTTCCACTAGTGTTGCTATTCAAATCGGTATTCCTGCTGTGCGGATAAATTTGAGTATTTGAAGAAGCATTCCCACCGCTAACACCACCATTACCGTCTTCGCGGGATAGAACAAGAGCTGCCGATTGAACGAGTTCGAGACAAAGCCTGAGCTTATTAGGTTCAATGTGAGATAGCCCGGGAACAACACCTTTAAAAAGGAAATCCGAAGTAAGTGTTCGAAGGATATCTAATGGAGTAATCCCTTCGATGGTTCGAACATTCGGATCAGCATGATGATCAAGCAAAACAGCAACCATGTCGGGGCAAACCATTTCTGCTGCTAAATGTAAGGGAGTTTTACCAGCTGGACCTGCTTGGTAATTTACATCAGCTGCACCAAGTTCAAGTAAAGCTTTAACAACTTCTCTAGTACAATTCTCAACTGCGTAATGTAGTGCCAACGCTTCATCAAGATTTAAGCCTTCACCCATCACCATTAACTTAACAAGTTCCACATCAGATGAATCTAGGGCTCGTCGCATTCGCCGTATTTTTTGATCTTCGAGATCAGCTGCCGCAGCTAATTCATATTGGTGCTGGTGATGAGAGCTGAAAGGAGAACGGCGAGCAATCGAAGATTTCAAGCGAAGCTCATCGATCTTCGCAACTACGTCCATAGGAAGATGTTTAGCTAGAACTTCAGGCGGGAGACCTGACTTGGCTACTAAATGTGAACATGTGGTCCACAGTTGATGCATGTCTTGTTTTCTTGATGCTATTAACACCTTCATAACATCCTCAATTGAAGCCTTCTCTACCATGCTTGCTAATTGCTTCTGTAGTAACCCAAACCAACAGGATTAGCGCAAAAAATTGAGTTTAACAGTGATGAGGGACTGAGTATATACTGTATAAGATATTTTGTTTGTTAGGTTAGTATGAATAGTGATCTAAATTATTAAATATACCAACTAATAATCCAATCATACAAAGTATGACCTAATTAACTATAAGAGGAAAGTTGAGTAATAGATAAGAATTTTTTTTTGGTGATGATTACTGTTTATACCAAGATCTAAATTAAGCAAAAAGTAGAGAAAAGATAGAAACCCCAATTTGAGAAACTCAAAAAAACAAAGACTATTTGTAGAATCAAAATATCAATTACCTAAAATATTGAAACCTAAAATAAGTCTGTGAATTCAGAAGAGGAAAGAAACAAAGACAAAATCTAACTAGTGAGAAAGAAATGCATATACCAAAGAAACAAGATGTATTAAACCTGCTAAATCACTAGACTTTTTAGATCCTTCCATAACTTGATTGAATAATTTGTAACGAAAAATCAAAGTACCTGAGTAAGCAATGCAAGTTGTTCAACACCAAAAGATCTAGCGGCAGAGAGAGTATCAAGAGCAAGATCAACGGCTGAAGTACAATGTGTATGCCAACAACCTCTTTCACCACAGTTAGGTCTTGGTTCATGCTTTTGAGGAACAATTGAAACTTGACCACTATATAAGTATTGTAACATTAACAAAAATACTTCATAGCCAACTGAATTCACTGGTATTACTACTTGTTGCTGTGTTGAATTACCTGCCCTAATATTATTATTTGCTGATGATGATGAGGATGGTGAACAACCAAATTTATTAATATTACTATCTGATAGTCCTCCTCCAACTGATGGTGATGATGGTGATGATGATGAGTCTTGTCCACAAAAGAATTTCCTGAAAAATAAACTTCTCGCTGCTAAAATGCACCGATGTGCATGAACAAGTCTACCTTCTACACTAAAAGTTACATCACTGAAAGCTTGACCGTTTATGAGTAAGTTCAAGTAATCTAGAGACAGAGACTTAAATGAGTCTTCAAGACTCATTTCTATGGTTTTTCAGATATATGAGGGGGACTAGGTTTGTTTTGTTTCACTGATTCTGCAGAATTTAGATGATTGTACAGGTTAAGCAGACATGCGGTGTAGGATTAGGTCATGAGAAGAAGAAGAAGAAATCGATCTATCTTTCTGCATATCTTTGTTCTTCTTCTGCTTCTTTCTTTCTCTTTATTTCATGGGGTTTCTTGATTATGTGTGGTTTTGGCAAGATATTTAAGAGGAGAGAGAGAAAGAGACAAGGGAGAGTGATATGAAGAGACTAGACAGAGAGAGAAAGAAAAAGAGAGCAATTTGGGTGGCTGTGCTGGGCGGCTGAGCTATTTAAATAAGGGGCAACAAGTAATTAATCAAAATTTTGTAAAAACAAAAATTAAAGAAATGTTCCTTGGAAAGTGTCCTTGTTTTTATGGTGTTATATTGTAGTATTAAATGTAAATGCCACCTGCAATTTGAATTTGGTAATGTTATCATGGACAGTTGAATTTTGAATAACTGACCACAGGACTCGAAGATTATGCAGCATGTGTTGAACTGCAACTGCCAGATCAGTTTTATTAATTCTAATTCTATTCATGGACGTGCTCAGATTAGATTTGAGTGAGATTTTTTTCCGCTGGATTTTGAATAACGTACGTCAGGAGAAGAAAATAAAAAAATAAAATAAATCATAAATGGTATATACCCGTAGAAAAGAGGCGAGGTTAAATCTTATCGTCTTCTAATCAAGCATCTAGATTCGAAGTCCACATTAAGTAGAATAACCTTATATGTCCTATGTCAGTTCTAATCCAGCATCTAGATGCGTAGAACCATTCCCCGCGACCATGCTGAATGGGTTATCACAACCATCTTAGCCGTCTGATAAAAAAATAAATCAATCTGCGCTCTACCAAATAACGAAATGTTGATTTTCTCTGCGATGAACCATTCAGCGACATTTTCTCGCTACTAGTTGGAATGCGAGATATATCTGGAAAGAGAAGTAGTGTTAAAGAATAGGCAACGCTTTTTGTGTAATTTGCAACGTTTTTTGTCTAATCTAGCAGCCAAATCTAGCCCATGTGACTTAGTCTGAGTGGTGAACCACTTTTAGAAAGCAGTGGGTGCTATATAGGACAAGCTCAAAACTTTGGGAATTTGTTCAAATTACCCAATTCAATTAGTAATCTATAAATGTTTCTATTTTTCATTTTTTAAAAATATATAAAATCACCTCCATTGTTGGATTTTCTATTCATCATAGTTAAGTCATATAATTATTTATTTATTTACCTTTTACTAGTTATTATGTTGATCTTTTACATTATTTTCTAGGTTCATCGAGATCGGTTTAGGTTCACTATATCATTCCCAAAAACGGTTCATCATTCTCAAGTATCTTGGGGTTCGGGTTTATAACATACTTCAAGTTCGTCCAGACTTATACAGTATCGTTACAATGTTTTCAAGCTCATCGTGCACGGTTCAAAATCGTTACGCCGCTTTCAGGATTGTCGAACCATTCATCCTCCCACTAAGAAGTTTCAGAGGCTTTTAGGTCTTTTTTCATGTGAGGTGACTGTCACCTAGCATTTAACTAGTCGGTAACCAAGATGGGAATATTTTATAGATTTTCGGAAATGCAGGGGTACTCTATCAGTTACTAATTCAAATGGAGGTACTTTACAAAATTCCTCCAAAAGTTTCTCATGTAAGGCAGCAGATTTGAAGCTGTCCCATCGATTTTTTTTTGTAATCGTTACAGATGACGCATACATAGTAGAGGTATGGTCAAATGACTCGCCACCAATTACCTGCTCTGATACCATATTGGAGTCTATATAACACAATATTTAAAACATCTCTTAAAATATTGGGCAATGTAAAAATGAAAGGTATTTTTAAGAATCGCTAATGTTTAAAACACCATGCGACATTTCCAACCATGGAAAATCAGTTAATGATAAAAAAATGTTGCATGCCGCTATCTAAAAATCCGCTCTGATCTAATATAGGAACTCTTACAGCAAAGTGTTTTTTTTTTTTTTTTTTTTTGGAAATAAGATAGATTACTGGAAAAAAAACTCTGTTTATCTTTCGATACAAAGATTTTATTTAGATTACGTATATTATGAGCTTTGACTGTGTCAAAAGCTATAGTAGGAACTAAAATTTAAGGTGCATAGTTTGTCCATGATATTGCAGTAACTTCCTTTTTTCCCTTCTTTGTCAATAAATCTGCTACTTTGTTTACCTTTCTATCTGTATGTTGAAAACCCAAAAAAAAAAACTGTCCTGTTAAGGTCTTTATTTCTTCCAAAATTGCTAAATGTTTCCACTGGAAAGACAATTATGTGCCTTGTGGCTTGTATATGCTTTTCAGTGGGGTCGAATGGCCATTTTCTCATTTTTTTACTGCAGCACCTTATGTTGCAAATATACAATTTTACATTACCCATTGCGATGCTCTCCAATGGCATTCAAATCAACTCGCACAACATCTTCACAACCATTATTTAGATTAGTTTCCATAATAGAGATTAGATTAGCCTTTTAAAGTTTTAAGTTCAAAAAAATGTGGGCGAAGGTAAACCAATTCTTTTATCGATTACTAAAAGATAGTCTTTTAGAACATTACAGGCTATGTTTTTCGGTTACAAAATAAAATAAAAAAAGGGTACGTGTTTGTTTCCATGTACGGTTGTGATTAAATTCGTATGTACACAATGCTTGTCAATCAGTCAAATCACTCATACCAACTCTTTTATCAACAGGGAAAAGAAAGTCCTTTTCATTTTGGTTATTTATCCCGAATAAATTCCAGAAATTGGGTTAATCGTCCAAATACTTTTAAAATATGGTTTTAATGGATAAGTAAAAATTAGTATAAGTGAAATGGACACCAAGAAAATAACAAAAATGAATCTTGATTCATTCTGGCTTAAACTTAAAAAATAGCGAGGGTGAAACTGGATGCATCTTGATGTAAATTAAAAATAAGAAAAAATATTTGAAAATAGGTAGTATGAATTTTTTTTACATCCTGACTATTTTTACATTTTGATCCATTTAAACAGTATTAAATTTTACATGTCTTTTTCACCCAGAAATTGTTGTTATTGGATTAATTGAACAATTTTGTGAATAAATTCTTACCCGTATCTCTCTTAAACTCTAGATAAATTAATGATTTCAATCTAAAATAAAATAACACTGTCGAAATGAAGTCTTTGAGTGGCTGGACTGTAATTCAGCAGCAGACAAAAGTCATTCTCAGAAGAAGTTATGAATGAGGAAATGGGAATGAGAGAGACACGAGTGTGTGATGCTTGTGTCGTCCAAATCAATGGCCAGTTCAACTGTGTGTTACGGGACGGGACGAATACACTTGCTATATCCTCCGTTTATATACATGCACAACTTATATACACTTTTTTTAAAACACAAAATACACTACACATGCGAACTTTTACTGGTTTCTGACTAGAACACCACCAGGTCCACCAGATTTTGGATTAAATAATGGCTTGCGAACCACTGAGAAAATGACACGTAATCCATGACCCCCAAAAATGCATCAAAAAATGCTTTAAAAATAAATAATTACTGAGCCAATTTATACTATTTGAAAAACAAGGTTTAAAAGTTAAAACTGCATGTGACATGGAGAATTGTTCAGAAAGAAATGAAAGATAATACTAAGAAAGTTTAATGAAAAGAGTTGCGTAATAGGAAGATGGAAGAGAAAGCAAATCAAACTGATTTTACAAGAGATTCGTTAAATGCGAAAGGGTTAGCTCAATCCCCAGTAAATTTGGAATATTGGAAAGAGGGAGTTTTCCATATCCCATATTCTATTTTATCGACCTAAAAGAGAAAAATTCCTACTCTTATCTGTGAGAAGAAATTCTTACTCTATCTGTTTTGTCTGGGCATGACGGATACACAAACTCTATTTGTAATGGTTCCGCTTCCACCGTTCGAGGTAGTGGCAATAATAGAGTAGTTTGTGTTGGAAAATTTAGGCTAACCGACTGGATGAAGCATTAATAACGCGTTTGGATACAAATTTGTTTTTAATTTCTGTTTCTCCAGAAGTAAAAGTCAGAAGCACAAGTTAGAAGCAAAACTATTTTGCTTCACAAAAAGCTGATTTTTTTGCTTCTAGAAGTCGTTCTGAAATATTATTGCCAAACTGACTTCTAACTTTTCTGCTTCTAGATGCAACTTCTGAGTGTGCATCCAAACGCGCAATAAGAGAAATGTTGTACTTCCGGCTTTAAGGCTCGATTAAAAAAGTTTTAGACAATTATTCCGACCCTTCTAATAAATTGGCGATTACAAACGGGTATACGAAATATTGCCGCCAGGATACAATGAAGCCCTATAACAACATCATTGGATTCAAGGTTTGTACCCTTTGACCCAGCCAAGAACACACAATGATAAGATTCTGATGATGTTTAAAAGAGAGGGAACATAAAGTATTTAATGTTATTCGTACATGAATGAAAATCAATCATCACTACGGGACTCATAACTATTGGAGATGCCTCTTCATTTCCGATAGACATCACTGCCGGCAGTTCATCCTCATCGAGACAAAAAAAACTAAAACCAACTTGTGTTACAAGGCCAAAGCCAAGAAAATGTCCGCGTTCATCCTCATCGAGACAAAAAAAACTAAAGCCAACTCGTGTTACAAGGCCAAAGCCAAGAAAATGCCTAGTCCGTATAAGCTAAAAGGGTCTGTTTCAAATGATGCTTAAGAGTGTGCATCATTTGACTTTCATTCGTTATGCATCATGGTGGTGCAATCTTAGTTCACAATGCCGCAACGATGAAGCTTTTTCGAGTAAGCAACGAGCCACAATGATGCTCTGCTATCATATATGCTTTACTGGGTAATTTATGAAGCTTAAGGCGCATCTCCGCTACATGTACCTTCAACCAACTACCCCTCCCTATATATGTCTTATTGACATTTCTATTACTTAAAGTTGGTGAGCACTTTTGACATGCTTGCTTCATTATTCATGGTTGTTTCCATGCAACCCACGAGTATTACCCCTTATCGTGATATTTTCTGTTCTGGCTTGATGCCCAACTTGAGTATCGCACTGGCATGAAGCGCCATGATGATGGTATATTGCACTTAGCCAGCCTTCCACTGACTGCTGCACCATGATTATACAACAGTGCTCTCGGGAAGACACCCACTGGCATGAATCACTGTGATGGTGCAATATTGGCTCTTGTCCATTATAACCCGCGTAATGCTCTATGATGGTGCGATATTGTATCTAGGCTAATATTCTTCTTAACAAGCAACATAAGATTGCGATGAAACTTTATCTCATGCCAATGACGTATATTTGAGCACCCGTCATGCAAAAAGTATGACGTTACACTGATGTTCCATTTCTGGTAAACATAGTCCCAGTGGGTTTATTATCGGATGTTATAAATGTATACCATGTGATGGCAAAGCCATGGCTATCAACTAGATTGTAAAGAATGGCACCAAACGGTTGCATTTCTTCATTTTGGATAATTGGTTAGATTGTAAAAACGGTTGCATTTCTTCATTTTGGATAATTGGTTAAATAAGTTGCATCAAAGTGCTTACTTTAAAAGAATCGTAAGCAGTATCAGTACCAAATGCTTTATTAGAATTGTAAGTACAAAATCATAACCATATACGTGGGTTGATCCCAAAGCGTTGATGTACCGAAGTTAGGTTTCTCATGATCGAAGATGAGGATTAGCACTTGTGTCATCAGGCGTGTCTAGCTCGTGTTAGAACTGTCAGACGTGTAAGTGCATGGTCTACTCAATATTAATTACACGGGGAAGAAGATAGGGGGCACGTGGTATGTTATCAACATCCATTATAGATGCGACAAGTGATAGCAAGGATACATCCCAACCCTTTACCAAGTCTATAAATACTCAACTCAACCTCTGAAGATGTTGGACGAAAGAGCGATGAATAAGAGAGAGCATACTTATCAGGGTGTCAGTGACACTAGATTCTCCAGAAATGAACCGGAACCGGTCGAATCAGTTACGATTTTGGGTTTTAATATTTCGCTAGAAACTTTGACACCCTAACAGGTAGAACCATTCAGGAACCGTTAGATTTCGGTTCCTAATCGGGTATAATGGGTAGTATCCAAATATATATCAGTTCCGGTTTTAAATCCTAATATTAAATCCTAAGGGCAATTCCTATGGAAATCAACAAAAAAATTCTTTTGTTGAGCCACGTGGATGAATAAACACGTTTGTGGACTATGGGAAATCAATGGGCAGTTGATCATCAAATGCGCGCGCGGACGAAAGAAAAACGCCAACGGGCTTAGAAGAAACGATGGCGAGTGTAGACAGACCGCTCGCGGGTCAATTAAGGCCGCGAACGGCTAATTTTCAACGGTCACCGGAACGGCTAGTTTCTACCCCTATAAAAGTATCTCGAGTTTCATCTCACAAATTCACAACAATCTTTCATCCGATCAATCTTTTCTTAATTTCAATAGCTTTCGATTTTCAACCATGAATCCTGATTTTGGTTCTTCTGAGGAAGATATGGAGATGGATGAAATCTTGTATGAAGAAGAGGAAGAAATGTATATGGAGATTTTGCGTCAAATGGATGAAGATGCGATTCAAGCTAGAAGGAGGCAAAATTTTATGTTGCAATTACAAACCGGGATCATACCAAAGCCTTTAGAACCACATGAAGTTATGACTAGAAGATGGACGTGGCGAGATCGACATTTTTACCACGACAAGATGATGTATTATTATTTTAATCATGATTGTGTCTATTCCGATGAGAATTTTCAGCGACGATTCCGCATGGGCCGCAACTTGACGCAAAGGATTATTGTCGAGCTTTGTCAGGTACAACCTTTATTTAATTATCAGTATGATGCATGACATGTACGAGGCTTTAGTCCCGAACAAAAGGTCATTGCGGCCCTCCGTATACTATGTTACTAAGTACCAGCGGATTCCACAGATGATTAAATCCGTATTGGGAAAACAACCGCGCACCTTTAGGTATCTCAAATTATTTTGCAAAACAATAGTCGAGCATTTTGGTCCAACCTTTTAAAGAAAGCCTACTCAGGAAGATGTTCAAAGAATAACTACAGAAAACACCGCAAGGGGTTTTCCAGGAATGCTAGGTAGTCTTGACTGCATGCAATGGACGTGGCATGCATGTCCGGTTGAATGGGCAGGCCAATATAAGAGTCATTATCAAAAACCAACTGTAATTTTGGAAGCTTCAGCTACTTATGATTGTTCGTTTTGGCATGCTTTTTTTGGACTCTCAGGTTCAAAAAACGATCTCAACGTTTTGAATAAGTCACCATTGTTTGAAGATCTTAAGCATACGATCACGCCGCACTGTAATTTCACCATCAACGGTCATGACTACTGTTTGAGGGTAAAAACTGGTTCTGCTGTTCTTTGGTAAATTTGGGTGTGTTGATGAGAAACGAATTAGTACCTTAAACAAATGCACTGCACGGGAGTACTTTTAGATTCGAGAGATCAATCTGTAAGACTCTGGCCTAAACCAAGAAATGGCCGTTCCAAATTCAATTCGGTCACAAAGTGAAGGAGAAGGGTTGATCTTAGGGAGGGAAGCGAAGAAGGTGTTTGAGATCAGAATGTTGAATAATGAAGGTGTGGTTGTTTTATGAGTTGTATCAGAATATGGTTTCTGGATACTTGTGTTGATAACACTTGTGTTTTGAAATAGATTGGAAACCTATTTATACAAGTCATTGAGCGCACCCTGATGTCATAAGAAGTGGAGGAAGTTAAGTAGTAGAGAAGTGGAGTGGTGCGGAAAGTGGTGATCATCGTGTTTCCGTTATGAGGGAAGACTGGTCACACTCTCACCCACTACTCTCATTACTTGTTAACCATCCGTCCTTTCTTGACACTTTCACGTAATGGGCGCGTTGCATGCCGCATGCTGTAAACCGCCAGACCAATACCCTAGTGAGTATCCCCCAGTTCGTGACATGTTTGATGTCTCTAGTAAATGGGTCAAGTCGTGAGACTTGCCGCTAAAAGCAGCACGTAGTGCTTCTTAAGTCAAACAATAAAATTGTTCATGAAATCAGCGTTTATGAATCATCGTTTTTAATCGATGTGTATAAAGCATTGCTTATAGTCGATGTGCATAAAGCGTCATTGCTTTAAAGATCGCCTAAATTAGTCGCGAGTCGGCCGTCTTAAAAGAAGAGCGTGACCGGGAACCTTTGGGCGATCGTTTGGTAGCTCTAGGGGTGAGCTACTGCTTGGTTGATCACTCCCTGTAGGCGAGTGGCGGATGGTAGCCATTCTAAAATCCTACCGGTTGATCTAAATTTGATCTGGATCGCTTAAATTGTCTAGCCAAGTTGAATGGCTGAGATGATTTGCGGCAGTTAATGACTGCTATTGAGTCAGCACGAAGGGTAATCTTTGGGTGATCGTTTGAGGATCACATGGGATAGTTATAGCTTAGACGATTGCTCCTCATGGGAGGGGGGGTGGCCGGTGATCACAGCGTCTCCCTATCGGTTATCTAACATCTGATCTAAATCGTCCGAACAAGCTAGCGAAGTTGGATGGACGAGATGGTTTGCGATAGTAACATACTGCCGTAAACACAAATTAGGGTTTCAAAGCAGCCGCGTCTGCCCTAGTTCGATCGAATGGATTGATGCGTTATTGACTTGCCATGAGCAAGTCGATCGACTGGGAAGAAAATTGGGCCTCCGGTGAACACATTAGTGCCTCTTTGATCGTTCGAGATGCGATCTAAGCCGTCCAACTAGGCCGGCCAACTTGGACGGATGCGATGGGTTTTGAGACCCTTTTTGTCGGTCTTAGCTCGTTTGAGCTTGTTCTGCTAATAGCGCGATCACCCACATTAGAGTTAATCGTTCGACGGCGCTGCGGATGTACTAGATGGGATCCGTTTGGTCGGGATGCTAGTGGGCCCGCCGGCGGTCATCGTGATGATTGCCTAATTCTGCCAGGAGTAGGCTAGGCTTGTTGAATTGCGTGGCCAAATTGTGTGGCCGTGATTATTTTTTTAGACTGACATAAACAATCTAGATTTTCCTTAAGGAATTTAAACGCGTTCGATCGCGCTATCTTTTAATCAAAAAGTGTGTAAACACGCTAATCTCTTTATCAGAGAGTGGTGTAGCCTACGTGAGAGTTTTCATGCAGGTCTCAATACTGACACTTCGGGAGATTCATGCTACTCTGCTGCGAGTGAACATTAATCGCCATGTCATGCCAATATTGAGAGTTCGGCTGGGAACATAGCATAGGAAAATACCAGGCAGGTCATGTATTAGTGAATAATGCAATAGGTTAAAATTTACAGAATATCTGGGATTGTTGCTTCACGCACCATTCTGGATAAATTTCATAAATATGTTGAATTGCTCAATACATATGTAAGCGAAAAGGTTTATGCACTCATCACTTTCAAATAGCTTTCGTTCCTTTGCAGGATGACAGCGCATTAAATACAGGGTTTTACAATTTTAGTCCTGAACTAAAAAACCACCATCAACATTAAGTCCCCTGCTTAGCACGTAATAACAACGTTGTTGCGGGGTAAGCACTAGATGGTGACAGACGAAGAAATTCACAAGAGAAGTTCGGCGTACATTACCAGGATAGAGGCTGGCTCGGTTCTTGAGCAAGATACGTTTCTTTTCAGCATACGTCAGTTATCTTAAGGTAGATAAGTATCTATTTGATTGTTATCCCGCGTCTGAAGCCTTTATTCACGGCAGGTAGAGACTCATTTTCTTCCCGGGATCCTGCTGGTTTGTGGAATATAAAGAAAAGCGTTTGAGCCTTTTTCCCCACACCGATCATTACAGAATTGCATTCTTCTTCATTCCAGGTACTCCATATGTCTAAGGTAATTTGATTTTTGATTATTTTTTTTATCGATTGTTTATATAATCATGATGCCTCTTTGCAGTATATGATTGGAACTACCGGTTATGATTACTCTTCAACTTCTCCAGAGAAGAGTTTTGAAGTTGACAAACCTAGGGCTAACGCATTCGAGGAGGTGATTGCCAAAATAGATTCTCCGTTTCACGAAGCTGGTCGTGCTATACAGGGTATGTCTCTTGTGCACTTATGCGTCGTTCAAGAACGTGTTCAAGCTTTTCTGGCTTCAGTTAGTATGGAGGAGAAGTGGAGACGTGATGAAGCGTCTCATCCCCCGAGTGCCAGGGCTGAAAGATTCGCGGCTCGATTAAAGCGGCGGAGGGTTGAGCATAAGCAATCTCCAGGTGGGAATAAGTATGATTACCCTATTTATAATGGGATCATAATTCTCGATTCCGATGTGAACGAACCGGAGCATCCTCAAAAGACTGTTGGGGCAGTTTCTGAAAATGATGTCAGTGCAGCGTCCGAGGAAGAGGTTGAAGTAGATTATGTAGAGGATATCGAAGCGACTGCTGGAGGGAACGAAGTGGCTGCTGGGGAGAACATGGGAGCGGCATCTGGAGAAGATGTTGAAGCAGCTCCCAAGAAAGATGTTGAAGCGTCTCTTGGAAGGAACATTGAAGCAACTGCTGAGAGAGGTGTTGAAGCGGTGTCCAAAGGGGAAGTCGAGGCGGCTTATGGAGAGGATGTGGGGGCGCCTTATGAAAAAGATGTTGAAGCATCCTCCAACAACGGCTCTGGTGAAGGCGCTGTTAATCCCGCTGATAATTAGGTTTTCCACTTTACTATTTCTTTTCAACATCTTTTCGTAGCTTGTAGGCATTTTTGGTATTCAGTTGTTTTTCTGTTTATGTGGTTGGAGCTTGGACCTTATCAAATAATAGTTCTTTTATTCATGTTATCTTGATACTCTAGTTGCAGCGCTCTCCAGTAAGGTTTTGATAGAATCTCCTTATTCCACTGAGGTGCGGTCGATGGGAACACGACACTCGGTGATGTGTTTTCCTTATATGTGACCAGATATCACTTCCATGATAATTGCATATAACCCAAATAATGATAGCTCGAAGTAGGGGATGCAATGATAGAAATTAAGGATTGACCACGAACCTGTCCACCTCCAATTGATAGCGCGTTGCAATCCATGTGGTGATTGAGAGGCTGCTTCATCGTTGAAATAGGATAAATTTCAGGGTACAAAAGGCGCTTGCCTTAAAAATCACATACTGATCGCTTGACAATTTCCTTGCCCCTTTTCTTCTTCTTCACGTACTCTCCTTTTCGGTGTTTCTTGAAAGATATGAGGTGTTTCTTTTAGGGTTTTGTCTTTCTGGTTTGAATTGACGGGTAATGATTAGAGTTTAGGCTTACTCGAGACTTTGTGTCATGATTCAGGAGTAAAGAGATCTCTAAAAGGAAACGATACTTCGATTAACTGACAAATTGAAACCCTAATTATGAATGCAAGCAGTGCAATCATTTTGGAGGAATTACAAATATTGCATGAAAAGGGAAATTACTAGAGAAAATACTAAAGAGAACGCTAGAGGAAAAGGTAACACACAACGTTTTAGGTATTGAAAGGTTTGAGCCATCGTGAGTGAATTGTCACGCCTTCTAGTTTGTCAGCATTGATGAGCTTGCAGTAACCCCCTAAGATAACGTCTGCCACTAGGTACGGCTCGTCTTTCCCTTCTGTAGGTGAATCAGGCTGAGTGGTAACTTTCACTACCATATCTCCAACTTGGAATGGATTTGGAAGTTGCGCCATTACTTTCCCAGATTCGTTATCTTTAACTGTGACAGCTTCTAAACTCTTGATAAAATACTTGAAAGGACCAACATCCCATTCACATCTCTTGGTAACGGCTGGGTTGATAATCGGATCGAGTCCCCAGGCTTTGACGGGAGGAGAAGTGATTGGTTGCAGAAAAGGTTGTTCAATAAGACTTACTTGGGTTCGGAATCTTCGAATGTACATCGATGGGCTCTCTCCAGGTAGTTGTGTCACATTGGCAAGTTGTTGATATGGAAACAAATGATCTTCGGGGTTGGACGGCTTGTTGGAAATCCTTTCAGGCATAGACACTGGCAAAGGAAACACTCCTAGCCTTGCTTTGTTGTCGTGCACCCACGAACGGCCCATAATCATATCATAGTTCGTGTATTCTTTAACAATGTGAAACTTGTCGCGTGTTAGAGCATCTCCTACCTTGATTTCGAGATTAATGTACCCGTAAGCATCCTTCGATTCTCCTTCTGCACCTTTAATCATAGTTGGGCAGTGAACAACTTCCTGCTTTGAAATCTTCGCAGCTCTCAGAGTCTTGATAGTGATAATATTTAAATCAGATGCTGCATCAATCAGTATGCTGTCAAACTCGACATCCTTTAAGTGAGCGGTGGTTAGGAGTCGCCAGTTGCATTTGTTAGTCTTGCTTCCCAGGAAAGATTGGGGTTTGGGAGTGACTTCCCTGAATGGAAACAGACGTTCTCCTGATACAACACGGTTGAGGGCTCCAAACATATCTTGACGCTGCGACTTGGAGAAGTACAAAATTTCATATAAATGCTCCATCATAGACTGCACAGTTTTGTGGACGGAGTCCCCATAAATCATGCAACTCCTGACAGGAAGAGGGTCCCTGTGAACTCCTTCATTTCCTAATTGAAGTTCTCTTGCATCCATCTTCTCTTTGAAAATGCGCTTCAATTTGTTGCAGTCACTGGTTGGGTGGTTGACAAACATATGGTAACGACAATATTTGGGATTTGCCATCTCTTCTTCGGTTGGCGGACATCGGAAAGGAGGTAGCTTGATGGCGTTATCTTGAATCCATGCTTCCAGGAGTTCAATGACTTCATCCATTGGAAATGGGAAATCTGGAGCAGCATCTCCAGTTCCTTATTATTGCACAGGCGTCTTAGCCGCAGCTTTCCGGGATGGAGTTGTCTGCACTGGTGCTGCACGCTTGGGTTGTTGTTCCACTGCTGGAGCTTTCCTCTTCCCTCCTTCACCTACTACGCTTACAGAGGGACCAGTGTTATATTGCTTGTTGATGAGGCGCCTATTTCCTCGAGTTTCGCGTGCATCTTCACCCCTGGTCGGTCTGGTTCTTTCTAACAGCGCTGGTGCAGTTGTGGTCGACCGCTTAGCAGCTTCATGGAGTTCAGAGAACGTCTGCAAACGCAGGTTTTCCAGCAAAGCACGATAGATGGGAACCATGCCGTTAATGCATGACTCCACCAACTGTTGTTCGGTCACATTTGGGTCGTGACAATCCAATGCTTGAATTATGAATCTCTTGACATAATCATTTGGATGTTCATTGTTTTGTTAAAACATTCTCCCTAAGTCTGAGAAAGTGATTTGCTCAGACACGAAGAAATACTTCTTGTAGAAAGCGGTGACCATCTCGCACCAGTTGGATATGCTTTTTGGTGCGATATTGTTGTACCAGGTATACGCTCTTCCGGTAAGCGACTTTGAAAATTCTTTCAGGCGGAGGACATGATTGTATTCGTGTTCTCCTAAGGATTCCAGAAAGCGAGAGATGTGTTCACGAGCGTTACCAGTGCCATCATAGAGGGAAAACTGAGGAGAGGAGTATCCTCTCGGAAGAGGAACCCTTTGCACATCAGGAGGGTACGGAGGTTGGTGCTGGTGCATGTCCACCGGGTTTTCTTTGCCTCGATTTTGGAGGAGACCCTCCAGGTCCTCACGTGTAATGAAGTTGGACGGCTGATTCCTTTCCCCTGAGCGTTCAGGAGAAACACGAACTTCCTCATCTATGAAGGCACGCCCTGTTGAAGTGCTTGCACTAGGAGTGTTAAAAGTACTCCTCGTTGGCTCCATGGGTTGACGCGACTCTTGTGGTAGTCGTTCCGTTAGCGTCTTGAGGAAATTGAGTACCTCTTTCTGAGATGTAGCCATGTCCGTCTGAGCCTTAGAAAGAACTTCTTGTCTTTCCATCAAATCGACAATGGTGATATGGGGTTGGCTTCCTCTTGCTCCTCCGGTCTCTCGTCATGATGAAGAAATTGTGGCATCCCAGGTGACAATTGGAGGTGTCATGCTTGAAGAAATATTAGGAGTAGCAGCGGCTCTGGATCTGGTAATAGGAGGCGTCACGCCAGAGGGGATGCTTTCGGCGTTACTGGTGTTGGTGCTAGAGGATGTAGCACCATGCGATGTGTTGACTATGCTGGCAGGCGGTACATTGGTGTTAACAGCAGGGATATTGGCACCAGGAGTGTTATCAGCGCCTGCAGCATCAGGGTTGGTAACTGACCCAGACCTTAGATCTACCATTTTCAATTTGATAAAACTGAAATGAAATTGAAAATTGATCTTGCAACCGAGAGATTAATCTCCCACTGTGGTCGCCAGTTGTTTGAGGGTAAAAACTGGTTCTGCTGTTTTTTGGTAAATTTGGGTGTGTTGATGAGAAACGAATTAGTACCCTAAACAAATGCACTGCACGGGAGTACTTTTAGATTCGAGAGATCAATCTGTAATACTCTGGCCTAAACCAAGAAATGGCCGTTCCAGATTCAATTCGGTCACAAAGTGAAGGAGAAAGGTTGATCTTAGGGAGGGAAGCGAAGAAGGTGTTTGAGATCAGAATGTTGAATAATGAAGGTGTGGCTGTTTTATGAGTTGTATCATAATATGGTTTCTAGATACTTATGTTGATAACACTTGTGTTTTGAAATACATTGAAAACCTATTTATACAAGTCATTGAGCGCACCCTGATCTCATAGGAAGTGGAGGAAGTTAAGTAGTGGAGAAGTGGAGTTGTGCGGAAAGTGGTGATCATCGTGTTTCCGTTATGAGGGAAGACTGGTCACACTCTCACCCACTACTCTCATTACTTGTTAACCGTCCGTCCTTTCTTGACACTTTCACGTAATGGGCGCGTTGCACGCCGCACGCTGTAAACCGCCAGACCAATACCCTAGTGAGTATCCCCCAGTTCGTGACATGTTTGATGTCTCAAGTAAATGGGTCAAGTCGTGAAACTTGCCGCTAAAAGCAGCACGTAGTGGTTCTTAAGTCAAACAATAAAATTGTTCATGAAATCAGCGTTTATGAATCATTGTTTATAATCGATGCGTATAAAGCATTGTTTATAGTCGATGTGTATAAAGCGTCATTGTTTTAAAGATCGCCTAAATTAGTCGCGAGTCGACCATCTTAAAAGAAGAGCGTGACCGGGCACCTTTGGGCGATCGTTTGGTAGCTCTAGGGGTGAGCTACTTCTTGGTCGATTACTCCCTGTAGGCGAGTGGCGGATGGTAGCCATTCATAAATCCTACCGGTTGATCTAAATTGGATCTGGATCGCTTAAATTGTCTAGCCAAGTTGAATGGCCGATATGATTTGCGGCAGTTAATGACTGCTATTGAGTCAGCACGAAGGGTCATCTTTGGGTAATCGTTTGAGGATCACATGGGCTAGTTATAGCTTAGACGATTGCTCCTCATGGGAGGGGGTGGCCGGTGATCACAGCGTCGCCCAATCGGTTATCTAACATATGATCTAAACCGTCCGACCAAGCTAGCGAAGTTGGATGGACGAGATGGTTTGCGATAGTAACATACTACCGCAAACACAAATTAGGGTTTCAAAGCAGCCGCGTCTGCCCTAGTTCGATCGAATGGTTTGATGCGTTATTGACTTTCCATGAGCAAGTCGATCGACTGGGAAGAAAATTGGGCCGCCGGTGAACACATTGGTGCCTCTTTGATCTTTTGAGATGCGATCTAAGCCGTCCAACTAGGCCGGACAACTTGGACGGATGCGATGGGTTTGAGACCCTTTTTATCGGTCTTAGCTCGTTTGAGATTGTTCTGCCAATAGCGTGATCACCCACATTAGAGTTAATCGTTCGAAGGCGCTGCTGATGTACTAGATGGGATCCGTTCGGTCGGGATGCTAGTGGGCCCGCCGGCGGTCATCGTGATGATTGCCTAATTCTGCCAGGAGTAGGCTAGGCTTGTTGAATTGTGTTGCCAAATTGTGTGGCCGTGATTATTTTTTTAGACTGACATGAACAGTCTAGATTTTCCTTAAGGAATTTAAACGCGTTCGATCGCGCTATCTTTTAATCAAAAAGTGTGTAAACACGCTAATCTCTTTATCAGAGAGTGGTGTAGCCTACGTGAGTGTTTTCATGCAGGTCTCAATACTGACACTTCGGGAGATTCATGCTACTCCGCTGTGAGTGAATATTAATCGCCATGTCATGCCAATATTGATAGTTTGGCTAGGAACATAGCATAGGAAAATACCTGACAGGTCATGCATTAGCGAATAATGCAATAGGTTAAAATTTACAGAATATCTGGGATTGTTGCTTCACGCACCATTCTGGATAAATTTCATAAATATGTTGAATTGCTCAATACATATGTAAGTGAAAAGGTTTATGCACTCATCACTTTCAAATAGCTTTCGTTCCTTTGCAGGATAACAGCGCATTAAATACAGGGTTTTACAATTTTATCCCTGAACTAAAAAACCACCATCAACAACTACACTCGGGGTTATTATCTAGCAGACGGAATCTATCCAGATTGGTCAACTATGGTTCAATCTTATAGTCAAACAGGTTTTGGACGGACGACTTCGAAGGATAAGAAGTACTTTAACACCCAACAAATGAAATGCAGAAAGGATGTTGAACGTGCTTTTGGTATACTGAAAAGGAAGTTCGCCATCATAGCTGGGCCGACACGCTTTTTTGATCTTCAAGAAATGAACGAAATTATGCTGACTTGCATCATTCTGCATAACATGGTCATTGAAGCCAGACGTGACCCAATATGGACTAGTTTACCAGATGAAGATTTGAGGCCGAGGCTTGTGGTGCAGCATGGGCGTCTGACAAGAGAATATAAACTTGTCACTGACAGAACCAAAACCGGGGACTCTATGGACAACTAAGAAAAGATCCAACTAAGCACCTTTTGGCTTTAAAGGAGCAACAGACGATGCGCGGGGGCGAGGCAGAGGCAGATATATGTTAGTTTTCATTTTAATGTTGTTTATTTTAAATAATAAAGTTTTCCGTTTTTCAATTTAATGATTTTTATTTTCATGCAGTAAGAATAAACTTAAAATTAAAATTAACCCAGTTATATTAAAAGTTATTTTAACTAACCGATTATATTTAAATTAAACTTAACTACTAAACAAGAATAACTGGGTTGAAAAAATGGCAAATACGGTATGGGAGATATGGAAAGTACGCTGTAAGTTTGTGTTTGAGAATGTCAAACCAAACCTAATACAGGTAATACATAATATACAACAGATAAATCTGGTAACGGGTAAGAAGATGAAAAAGAAGGAACCCCAAGCTTACAACAGTGCAGCCATGAGCAATGTTTCAATCCAGACTCACTGGATTCCTCTTGATAGCCCATATTTCTCTATTTGTTGTGGTGCAGCTTTCAAAAAAAAAAAAACTGATAAAAACCACTCAGGCATTGGACTAATACTTCGCAATTTTGCAGGAAAGTTCGAGCAAGCAAAGTGTCCCTATACAGACAGATACTTAAATGTGGAGCATGCAGAATGTGAAGGTTTACTGAAAGCTATGGAATGGGCTGAAGATCTTAATCTACAATATATATATTTTGAACTGGATGTGCAAGCCGTAGTGGACGCAGTTACTCAATACCTTGACAGAGCAGCCTGAGAAAACCACTCTATTTTATTAGATATTAGGACTAAATTTTGCAACCATCCCCTATGGAGGTGCAAGTTCATTAGGAAAAAATGCAATAAGCCAGCAGACTTATTGGCTAAACATGCCAGAATTTTCAAAGTTTGTAAGACTTGGCAAGATTTTCCACCTAGTTTCATTGCCAGTGTAATTTGGGAGGATGCACATTATGCACCCCCAACTCATTAAGCAATAAAATTTTCTTGTTTTGTATTAAATAAAAAACAAGAATTAAAACCAGTTATCAAAACGGTATTCATCTTCGTCTTCTTCCGAGGCATCATCTTCGTCTTCTTCCACATTCTCATACTGGCCAGTTTGTTGAGAGACTTGTTGTTCCACCATATCCATTTGCTTATTCCATACAGCAAGTTGTCGTGCATTCATTTTTGAAGTGTTAAAGGAGAGTTACTTGTTTATCTTAAAATCCCTGTAGTGTTGTTCTCGCGAAAGAAGACTTTTTCGAAGTTGCTTTATAGCAATGCCATAGTCGCTGGTTCTATCTGCTTCTATCTTCATCTCGAATTCCTTGTGCTCAATATAGTTGAACTCGTTTGAACCTCCTTCTAATAATGCTCATTGGGTTGCGTCTCTCGCTGCTTTTCCAGCTTTCTGACCCGCTCATCTTCTTCCCTTGACGTTGGTGTTAACGTCTAGATTGGAGTTGTGTTGTTCCTGACTACTCTATTAGGAGATCCAGTTCCTTCAGGTGAAGAAGCAGGCCCACCATTCTGAAAATCCTGCGAGATTGGACCATGTGGTGATTTTGCAGGCACTTGATTACCTTCCAGCAAGTATGGATAAAACTTGTTAAGCACCCTCAGAATGGTGAAACAAGTTTCATATTGGAAACCAGTTTTGTGGGATCTTTGTCACTCTTCCCGGCATCTTCGTTCCACATCCGGTTCACCTTCACCACTTTTTTTGTCATGCCACATTTGCATGATCAAAAATACGTATTCATTAAGGGTTGCTGAAATTGCGTGAAAACGATGAGACAACCCGTCGGCATCACGACCATGGATGTTACAGGTTTCTTCACAAAATTTTGCTAAAATCTTTCCATAAAAAGTATTCTTTTCTTGATAACAACCATTGATTTGATCTAATGTAAATAACACATAATTCCTGCAAATTGATTCGTCTTCGTCCATCGAATACTTGGCACCACGAAGTCTAGTGTTTCTTCGTTGTGATTGTTGTGTCTGTTGTTGTGATTGTTGCGATCAGGATGCCATATTTGTTAGAAATGAAATTTATTGATTTTTTTTTTCCTGATAGATTGAGTTGATATGAGTAGTTGTGCTTGAAATGAAGGAAAAATGAGTTTTGAGATGGTATGAAATAGTGAAATTTTGAGTTAAAGATGAAGAAGGTGTGAGTTTTAAGTTTGAAGATGAGCTGAATTTATAGGGAGAGGAATAAGACCCGTTGGATGGCGAGATTGGAAAGTAGCCATTAACGGTTTTAGGTCACACGCTGGAGGATTCACTAGAGCCGCTGGCGTTTGTAAGAAAACCGCCAACGTGTTTGGATCACATGCCAGTGTGTCTTGTTCAGACGCGCGTTTCTTGATCAAGCACGTGCCTAATCAACGACCACAATCAATAAATCCTCAATTTTATTGGTTTGCCCATCCGTTTTTCAAGTTTTTTGAGTCCATAGTGGTAGCAAAATGAACAAATCAAAAATTTATTTATTCCATAGGAACTACTAACGGGTACAAACACAGTCTCTTTAAATAATAATAGATCTTATTATTATGTTTAATGGATTTGTTTATTGGTTTTTTTGCATTGACATATATATATATATGCTATCAACAATTGAAAGATGAACAATGATATATAGATTCTCTGTCTACTTACCGAAAATCGTAAAAACTACAAAAGGTGGAAAATGAGTAGAGGACACTCTGCTTGCCATTTAAGGTGTCTTAGCACTCCATCCCTTAGTGCTAGAACACTAAAATTGACTCACTTTGAAAGAGATGGATTGCTAGAACACTCCCAATAGCCGTTGCTACGAGAAAAAGGCCTTGAATCAAAGTTTACAATTCAACGACTCGGTATTAATAATTTGCATACGGAGAAACACTACACAAAGAAACGAGGCTTTGAAGAAAGCACAGAAATTATAGCACTCTACTTAGATATTCCATCGAGTTCCACAAATTTAATTGATCTTCTACTATCCAGTGATCTATCTTTGGCAATTGGCAGGATAAACAATAGATATTCTTACGGACATTGGGGTCCACCAACGTCTCAACCCATTGTAGTTGTTGAGAGGCTTCAACCTCCCTCTTCAATTCAGATGATCATGACATGGTTGGTCATACTGCAAATTTAGAGAACGGGTGAAAGAAATATGATTAACATGTTATGTTAGTTTTTGGGATGTACGGAGACAATGTAGTGACCGAGTATTCAGTTGTAAATGCAAATCTCGACCTCGACACTCATTACGATCATCAAATCTAGTCAAGCAAGCATACTCAAGTGGAATGTCTGTACTGTAACAGAGCTTGGCTCTTTTCCATACATACACATTAAGGTACATTAATCTTCCTCCTCCAAAAATATAAAATATTAAAAATAAGCATTGCAGTGGTTGTTTCTTTTTATGTTTGATTTTGTTTAGCAAATAAATTTAATAAAAATGAGATAAAAGAGAGAGCGTTTGTTGGATGCAAAATGACAAATCTAATTGATTGACACAACACTGACTGTCTTATGATTCTTAAAATACCCGTTGAGATAGACGTTTGATGACTAGTCATTCATTCTATCTCTCCACTTCCTCGATCCCTTCTGCAAACATCTGTCGTACTTCCCTCATTTTACATGTACGTACTAGGTACTAGGTATTGGCAAGTTTAACTTACACACTCCACGTTAAATAAAACTGATATGTTAACTTCATCAGTGATTAATTATTTGACTACTTGAGCCCATTAGGTTTTAGCTGGTTCTATAATCCACATCAGAGAAGCCAAGAGGCTAGTTTCATGACTTAAATTCTAAGTGATTACCCAATTATTCAAAACAAAATAACCCCTGCCACTGGACTATAACCCACATAGCACTCAGGAAGCCTATGCAGCAGCCATGATTAACTTGAAGTCAAACATTTGTCGAGGTCATTTATGCGTTTTCCGCATGACACTAATTTTACCTTAAAGGCACTAAAATATTGGTGGTTAAAAGGGTCAAGATGCAGCATAATTCCTATTTGTAGTGCTACTTTCCTGGGGGCTCTGATCTTCCCAAGAGAACTCTGACGAATCCCATTCTTTAGCCCATGTCCATCATCATCTACACTAGCAACGAATTGTAATGTCATCTTATATCTTACCTAGAGTCTTAGGGTTTAAAGGGAGACAGCTAGGAGACATCCATTAACACTCCTAAATTTTCTCTCTCTCCTCTCTCTCCCCATCTTCAACCCCAAAAAGTCTCAGATCAGCCAACATCTTGTTGCTCGGATTTAGTCCGATCGGACTAGATCCGAGCAAGGCTTCTGTTCTAATGTTTACCTTTTATTTCTTTTTGTTTTTATGATGCTTTTAGGTTTTTTTCTTTGATGTCTGTAACTCCTTGGTTTGATGGAGTTTTAGACTTGTTTGTGATGCATTTGGTGCCCAAAATTCAATGGTGGCTTTAGTGATCTGCGAGGCGAAATTGCTGGTTTCAAAGAAGGTTTATCTTGTTTTAAAAGTGGTAATTTTTGAGATGGGGTATATTATTGATGGTGCTGTAACAAGTGATAGCAGTAACAACTGGTGGTAGATATCATGGTGATGGGAGTGGTAGCAGTAACAAGTTGTTGTATTAAGGAGGATATCATGGTGATGGTGGTGGTAGCGGTAACAAGTGATAGTTTTGGGGGGATTTGTACTTGGTATTCTTGGGTATTGACAGTGGTGATAGAGATAACAACTGGTTGTAACAAGGAGGATTTCATGGTGATGATGGTGATAACAGTATCAAGCGGTACAGTGATGGGTATTTACAGTGGTGATAGAGATTTCAAATGGTTGTAAAAAGGAAGATTTCATGGTGACTGTGGTGATAGCAGTAACAAGTGGTGGTTTTTGGGGGCAAGGAGATCTGGATTAAGAGTTATCGGAGTTTGACAGTAAAAGAGGCAGTGGCGATGGGCTGACCTCAAGATGAAAGCATTTTTCCGGTGATAATTAGGTCACTGCTTTGGGCTGGGCTTCTTAAGGTTTTCCAACTGTGGGTGATTTGGCATCTGTTTTGCTGGGTTTTTGGGTTTAGTTCACCAAATGTATTTTGTTTTTATTTATGTTTTCTTGGTCACTTACCGTGGCCTACTTTGTACTTTTTCTTTTTCTTTTAATCAAACCAATTAATTTACCGATAAAAAAAAATAAAAAAAAGGGAGACAGCTTTGACATATAACTAGGGCTGTCAATGGATAACCGAATATTCGATATCCGTCCGAGTCCGTTCAAATCGTTAGGATATTATCCGAAATTTCGGATAACTGATACGGATACCTTATCGGGTATTCTTACTTTAACGAAACGGATACGGAAAAGGTACTATCCTATAGGATAATATCCGTTAAAGAATGCATATGCAATTATTTTTTTAGTTTTTTTGAGTAATACATTTAGTTGTTAACTTGGTAGTATATGAAGACTTGGAAATAAAAATATTATGGAAGAAAAAAAACACAACTAGTTTTGTTGGTTATGAGAAAAGCGGAGGATTTTTCAATTCTGATAGAGAAGATTAAAAATTTGAGTTTTGTTTAATAATAATTTAATATAATAATTTTAAAGTCAAATATTTTGCATTTGATCAAGGTATTTGGTTTTAATTAGTTGAATTTTCTTAGAGTTTCTTTGATTTATTTACAATTTATCAAATGTACAGAAAGACTAGAAAAGAATTTAAATAATTTTTATTATAATGAATTATTATCGGATATTACCTGATATTATCGGATATCCGGCATTGTTATCGAACGGATACGAAAAATATTTTTGAATATCCATCGGATATCCGATATCCGATAATCTTATTGGTAACGGATATGGTAGAGGTCATATCCGTTTCGATATGTACCGTTGACAGCCCTACGTATAACCAATGCATATGCTTAGCAACATTATCTTGCCGGCTCTTCCATTTTGAGTTGAATTCCAAGGTTGGCCCATTTTGACTTTTGTTGAGTTGGTAGGCCACAAGGTGACAAGACTAGGGTTTGAAATTTTGCATCTTGGGTGTTTGATGTACTCATTTCTATACCTTTTCTACCCATGTGGCTTCACAGAAAAGAAAAGCTCGGACTAATTTACCCTAGCATTTTTAGGGACAACTCCAAAAGAATTAGGGACAACACAAAAAGACAAAAAAGGTCACCCAAATATAAAATGTAGCCATCCCTTATCTCCCGTTTTTTTTAATGGCCAAACTACCCTTTACAATCGGGAAGTTAATCCACAATCGGGAGTCAATTTAGTTTATATAACTTCCGAATATAAAGTATCCCCAAAATAAAATCCTCTATCTTTTGAATTTTGATTATCCTATAATCGGTAGTAA